>OW028579.1:3456369-3686369 GCA_932294295.1 Alitta virens | reverse complement strand
TCTTAAATTAGACAAAACATATAATACCAAGACAAAACATAACTATACCATTTAGGAATTTAATTTCTCACTTTTGGCCTTTTGTTGACATTTCCTATATATAGATAGTTACATGCAACCATGTTACTGAAGCATGGCTTTGTCATGTCAAATAATTCCATTTAAGAATTTAGGGTAGTTGATGGCTTTTATCATATTAATTGAGGTCTTGTCATAAAGGGAGACATGCTCAACTACAGTCCTCTTCATAATACACCATTAATTAAATTATAGACCTCATCAAGCATGAGACGTTCTCACTCATACAATAACCTGCCTGCATTTACAATTAAGCTATGTCAATTTAAACTATATTGTGTAAGATAAGATAAGATAAACTTTATTTATAGTCGGTGTAAAACAAACAATAAAACATAAGTTTAGCCGACTGATGGAATAACAATATTTATTTAACAAAATGAAAATATATATACAGATGATTTGAAAGAGATTATGACTGAACTATACAATGATCATAAATTATTTCGCTTACAGATTATGCGTGATCCGCAATTACAACTTTCCAGGGAACTGCAACATCTTAATAAATCTTTGAACTTAGCTAATTCATCTACTTCTTTTAATTCAACGGGTAAAGAATTCCAAATCATAGCACCTTGATACATAATAAACCTGAAACCATATTGCATAACGTTGTAGCACCGCCATTACAAAATAATCCCTTAATATATAAGAGCATAACTTTATAATTATTATTTCATAGATGTTATTTCATAGATGCTATATTTTATCAGTATATTATATCTATAAAAGATTTTGAAATATACATAGGTTTGCAGAACACCTGACAAAATCGATTTTTTTTTACACCAACTGGACTAGATTTCCATATAGGTCAAGAGAGGCTGGCAAAAGCGGACATACACCCATAAATTACCATTTTACTTACATCCCTAACGATTATTTATAGCCTAAAGCAAGATAATGCAATTGAACATTGCATAAAACGGTCGTAAAAATCGTGTAATATTGTTCACATTTTGGGAGTAATTAAACTGTGATGATTTGCTGAACAAATAGAAAATATGAACTTATTGGGATGTCATCACCAATGCTTATTTGATTTTAATTATTTCACTTTCGGCTGCTGCGATAAATTACTGTTTTTTTTTAAATGGAAATACCCGGGTAGTCTAGACGTAGTTCATGTGCAGTAGTTATAAGCTGCAGCCAGTTTATGTAAAATATTTTATAGATAACTATTAGATGTACAGTGTATTATTATGATATTCAATCAATCAATCAATCAAACAGTCAATCTATAAATATATCAGTCAATCTATCTATCTATCTATCTATCTACCTATCTATCTATATACCTATCTACCTACCTATATATCTATCTTCAAGAGATATCATGAAATAAATTGGCCTCCATCTATCTACCTACCTACCTATCTATCTACCTACCTATCTATCTATCTGCCTATCTATCTACCTAACTACCTAACTATCTATCTATATACCTATCTACCTACCTATCTATCTATCTTCAAGAGATATCATGAAATAAATTGGCCTCCATCCATCTATCTATCTATCTACCTACCTACTTATCTATCTATCTGCCTATCTATCTACCTATCTACCTATCTATATACCTATCTATCTATCTACCTACCTACTTATCTATCTATCTGCCTATCTATCTACCTATCTACCTATCTATATACCTATCTACCTATCTACCTATCTATCCATCTTCAAGAGATATCATGAAATAAATAGGCCTAAAATATATGCATAAATATTGAAAAATACACTCACCGATATTGACCAATTTAATTTCATCACTGGTCATTGCCCTAAGTGCCAAAGTAACGTTCTCCAAGTACTGGTGATGGTTAATAGGCTTTTTCACCACTCTTCCAATTTTCTTCTTCTGAAGGCCTTCGATGAGAGCACACAATTTAATCCCATCACATAAGTCAGTCTCCAGGCTGTCTATAGAATGCCCCGACTCCTTTAATTGCTCATTTACCCAATTCTTGAAAGTATTTTTCTGGATTACCACCCATCGATCGTCTATGCCTCTCATACTGAAAGCGGCATGGCCCGATGCTGACCTCACATCTCCCACAAGCTCTAGTTGAGCCATTCCAGGGGCATTAAGTTAAATTAAATCTAATCCAAAAAGGCGTAGTTCCATAAAATGCCCCATGAAGGGTGTGTCCGTCCATCCCCCATCACATGTGTCGACTGCAGTCTCCGCTGAGAGCAAACATTATGGCCGACACGCTTCGATGAGCTTGATCTCAACCACTTGCACGTGCTGTCCTCTAGCGGACAGGTGAGGTATCAATAGAACTGAGATTCATCTTTGTACAATAAGTGGGGTGGCATCAAATTTAGCTTGTCTACGCCATGTTACACATTTACGCATGGGGATGGGGTCTTTCACTTGCCTCAGCTATAGACACCGACTAAGCAGGCCTACACTAAGTACAAGGGTCTCCTATTTAACATACTGAGTGCCCGGGCAGGGGATTGAGCTCAATTAAAGCCAAGACTTAAGCCACAAATTATTTCTTGTATTTCCAGTTGCCTTTTGGGTATCGATCCAGCTACAAACAGCAAAGCCCAGACGACTGAGAAGAAATTTCTTAATTATTGAGTGCTAAGTTGATCAGTATCAGTATTATGATACAGATATATAAAATATTATATATGTGTTGAATATCGTATTTTGTCAGTGTCTGGTCAATAATTTTACCTCACAGTGAGGTCACTGTGGAGTCACAGAACCCTCACAGGGAGCTCACCTAGTGAGGTCACTGTGAGCTAAAATTGCTGCCCAACAGGGACCTCACAGTGATCTCGCACTGTGAGGTCACAGCGTGACCTCTTTGTGAGCGAACTGTGAGCTGATGTATGTTTTTACGTTTCTACAACATTCCCACCTCACGGTAGCTCTGAGCATTAAGCTGGGTAACTTGGTTCAATACCAAAAATAGCCTTCATTCATGATTGCTAAATCTGGGTTTGAATCTACATATGTCTATAATATGTCTTACTCCTGGGCACTTTTCAAAACAATGCAAGAAAAGACTGGAGTGTGCAGAGTGCAAGAGGAGACATCCTACCCCACTGCACGGTGACATCAAGGACAAGACCTATGGAGCTACACCAAAGTATGTGGACCACAATGTCGACAGAGACAAGTCAACTCCATCTCAGCAAGTGCAACAAAGTAAGAACAAAATTTCTCTTTTAACATTTGACAAATGTGCAAATAAAAGCACAATGATTGTTCCGGTCTATGTGTCCCACAGCAACAACCCAGACCATGAAGTTCTAACTTATGCATTGTTGGATACTCAATCAGATACTTCCTTTGTTACAGACAACATGCTGTCAGATTTGAGAGTTACTGGAACTCAAACTTCACTTATACTGTCCACTATGACTTCTGACAATCAAGTGATTTCTTGCCAACGAGTTACTGGTCTGTCCGTACGAGCTTATGACAATCAGGACAAGTTACATTTACCTCCTATGTACAGTCGAGACCACATACCTGCTGACGATGACTGTATTCCTTCATACAATGTTGTGGATAAGTGGCCATATTTGCGTCCTGTTGCTTCTCAACTTATGCCAAAGAGCAAATGCGAAGTTGGGTTACTTATTGGCTACAATTGTCCACGGGCTTTAGTTCCACGACAAGTCATACCCCCAGTCGGTAATGGACCTTTTGCGCAGAAAACGGACTTGACGTAGAAGTTGTTCTGTACAAACTGACTTACATCACTTCCAAATTCATGTTCAAGGTCCGTTGCTGCTTTCTTAAGACCAAAATTTGCGACAGCAGGGCTGCTTGCCAGTCCAAATAAGTGTACGGTACTTCTGTACACAATTGGTTTGCTCTCATAATTGCCATTTTCAAACCAAAGAAAACGAAGATAATTTCGATGTTCTGCATTTACAAAAAACTGCTGAAACATACCTTGTATGTCACATGTAAATGCAACATGTTTTTGTCGGAATCGACAAAGTACACCAACCAAATTGTTCATGAGATCTGGCCCTGTGAGTAAATAATCATTGAGAGACTTTCCGTGGTACTTGGCGCTGCCATCCATCACAACTCGTACCTTTCCAGGCTTAGATGGATTGTAAACTCCATTATGTGGCAGATAGTATGCTGGTATCTTTTCAGCTAGTTCAGCAACAGGTACTTTCTCACTGGACACCACTCCAGTTGATGCCAGATCAGAAAATATCCAAGATCTTGACCTTCACAAAGACCAGCTACCTCTTGAAAGAGCACTCGGTGTGAAGTGGTGCATTGAGTCTGATACGTTTAAGTTCAGAATAGTTGTAAAAGAAAATGCTTTCACAAGACGTGGTGTACTCAGTACAGTATGTTCTATTTTTGATCCTTTAGGTCTTATTTCACCAGTTGTTTTACAAGGAAAGAAGATTCTGCAGTCACTTTGCAAGGACAAATTGGATTGGGACTACCCTATACCACAATCAACACAAGCCCAGTGGGAAAGGTGGCTGCATGAACTCCCTCTTCTTGAATCTGCCAAAGTGAGTCGATGTTTCAAGCCTGCTGACTTCAAAGAAGTTGACCTTTGTGAATTGCATTGCTTTTCTGATGCTAGTCTTGATGGTTTTGGACAGTGTACGTATCTCCATCTCAAAGACATTGATGGCAAAGTCAGCTGTAGTTTGATCATGGCAAAGTCTCGCGTTGCACCTCTTAAGGCTGTAACTATCCCCAGGCTAGACTTATCTGCAGCTGTTCTGTCTACTGAGGTTAGCAGTTTATGGAAAGATGAACTGTCATACTCTGATGTCAAATGTGTTTATTGGACTGACAGCAAAATTGTCCTCGGGTTTATTGCTAATGATGCCAAACGATTTCAGATTTATGTTTCAAAAAGAGTTCAGAAGATTCGTAATTGTTCTGATCCTAGTCAGTGGTTTCATGTTCGTTCCGAAGACAATCATCATCATTTCCATTATTTCAGTGTCACGAATGAATGTGCGGATTAATGAATTCTAGGAAAATAGTGTAGAGATATCTTTTTGGGGTTTCATGACCATTTATGTCAGATACTTTTATTTAATAAGGAAAATATGAAAATTTGGACAGGTACTCTTTTAAACCCTCATATAAATGGCTCTATGATCCTTACATCAGTAACATTTTGCCAATGATATATCTAGATTATAGTACGTTCACTTTTAAGCTTTGTTTGACATTTGTTTCATCATTCTTTTTTTGTTCATAATATTGGAAAATCTGGATAAAAATGCAAAAAATTGTGTTGCTTCCTTCATATTTCTTAGCATCCCATACTTAGCAACGACAGACGTAAATGTTGTACAATTTATGTGCAATTATCAAATATTAGATCATAGTATTGCCATGCTCAACCTATTCAATAGTTTTTGTTTATAATTAGCAATTATATAATGATTAGTTGCATGATGATCTATATTACTTTCACTTGACTCCAATACTTATTATTGTTTTCTTCATATACACCTGTAAACTGTTCGGTTATAAATACTAATTTAAATGCCATAGATTTAATGCAAATCAGCAACACAACAATTCAGTATCTGGTGAAGGGAATATGGCAATTGATAATTTATAGTTCCTTCAGTTGCCAGCAAAGTTTAAACAGTGAGCAAAAACTATTTTGACTTATAAAGGCATTAAAATGGGTGTGTTGAGTATCATTCCATACAAAATAAACCTTTAAGATTTTGTATTTATTTGTATTTAGACCTTATTTATTTAAATACAAGTAAATAAAAACCTTGAAGGTTAATTTTGTATGAAATTATACCTAACATCTTGATGTGGCATAACATTATTGCTGAATTTCATATATATTCCTTAGGGTCATTGCCATAGCCCACTTTGGACATATAAATGATAATCTTAGTTGTAGATTAGTTAAGGGAACATGCTATTGTGTTGATATGACTAGTGAACTCAATATTCCTTATTGTGCATAAAATCTTTAAAACAGAACAATTAAATGGCAAGAAAAGAATAAAGAATACTTTTTATTCTCACTTGGCGGGATTGCTCTGAACATAATGGATTGCTGTTAATACAGGTTTCCTGCAGGTTTACCTTCGTAAGATGTAAGATACTTGTAGGACATTATAATATCATGCGCACATGAAAAATATGACTACTAATATGGTAACATACACCAATATATTTAATTTCATCGTAAAAAAAAACAATCAGGGTATTGGCTATTAAGCAATAAAATAATCGCATTTAAATTTACCAAATCATCTGAATATTACAATGTAGATATTAATATCCAAGTACATTTGCATCAAAACAGGACAATGTAAGACTTAGTGGACAAAAAGTAAGACTTGATACGGGCCTTAATTTTTACAAAAATAAAGTAAGACTTTTCAGACTTTTTTTATAACCCATGGGAACACTATTATTTTACACTTGACAGAATATAATGAACAAATGAAGAAATTAATTAGTTCAAAAAATAGGACATCTTGGACTCTAATTAGCATTGCATAACAGGCTATATAGGCCTAGTGGCAATTGTTTCGGTTCATCACACACACTATATAAAAACTGGAAGAAATATTATTTTTGTAAAACATAGCCAATACATGTCAGAGTGGCTATCACAAGGCGACACTAGGCCATATAGAGTGGTACTGTATAACATTTCATTCAGGTAAGTGCATTAGTGTTAAGAGTTCAGCTCTAGAAACGAAAGTGTGTGTTGTCTGCTCTGGAAATGAAAGTGTAACGCCCGCCCTCCTGCCTGTCGGACGGACACATAACCATTTTAATGATGCCCGTGTGCTATGTGGGATTCACTGAGGGTTTAGCTGCAGTGCAGCCTATTTTTATGATATTAGTTGCCAAAGGTTACAGAGTGCAGCCAAAAAACTTGCACTGGGCATCTACTCTTTCAGGATAGCCCTATGTGTGTGTGTGTGATTAGGGCTTTACGTCCTGTATTTCTGCACCAGTTGGGCTAATTAGGACAGGCAGAGACCATGGCAATGAGACGAAGGATGAAACAGCCATCAAACTTAGGCTCGACCGGGAATCGAACCCGGGACACAGCGGTTGGAAGCCCAGAGCGCTACCTCTGAGCTAGGCCCCCGCCCTTATTATTGTTTAATTAAAAAATATATATTATTGTAAAGGCACATTATGTTCTGAGCCTTAAGCATACCATATAATACAGCTATCATTATAGAGACCATAATATGGTATTGATTTTTCAATAAGATAGTAATAAATTAACCTTAAATATCATATTTTGCTGGGAATAAAAACGCACGTCCAAATGTCGGTAATGGGTATAAAATGCATTTTGGAAAAGTGGAACTCTAAATCAATAAATCCATGTCTACAGTACTGATATGGCCAGTTGAGCATCACGCCCACATTGGGAGACTGAATTACAATTAAGTGTTAAGCCATTTATAAATAGTGGGTGGGTGGGTGATTAGGGCTTTACGTCCTGTATTTCTGCACCAGTTGGGCTAATTAGGACAGGCAGAGACCATGGCAATGAGATGAAGGATGAAACAGCCATCCAACTTAGGCTCGACCGGGAATCGAACCAGGGACCCAGCGGTTGGACATTTATAAATAGTATATTGGATACAGTTCTCCATCTTTTTTCAATACAAACAGACTGAAATAATTCTAAGATTAAGCGAGGACTTGCCTGTCTGATGGTTGATCAGAATTTTTCTGAGCTTAATTGTGTCACTCCGTATCACATGAGATGACGTAGCGCTATCCCAGAATTCAGTCTTTAAAGCCAAGGTGAAAAGGAGTCAGCATTAAGTCCCAAGGGATGGGATGGCATGTGATACGAAGTGACACAATTAAGCTCAACAAAATTCTGATCAACCATCGGACAGGTAAGTCCTCGCTTAATCTTAGAATTTTACTTCGCCAAGTTAATTGTGTCACTTTCGGTATCCCATTAGAATTCAGAGACTGACCTCCTTCACCGTACCCAAATTTTTTATTGAGTAGGCTCCAAGCTAGCTTTCTGCCCCCACCCCCTATATTTGTGAACAAGAAAATAATGCAAACAGCACGTCGGTTGGAAACTTTAATTTCGCAAAACCCCAACAATACCTTGACATATATTGGTATGTTCACAGGGGAGGTAAAAAGGCAATACTAGAGAAATGCTAAGTGATAAACAATCCGTATGACTTAAGGCCACTAGTTCACCAATAAGTAGTGGTAAAACTTATGACAAGAAACCATAACTTACATAAGTAACTAAGAAAAGTCTAAATAAAACAGTCTGAATATAAGACAAAAAACCAATAAAACTTTCTGATAAAGTAGCAATGACCGCAACAAAGGTAGTGAGACTTAAACATTTTTAACAGTCACTGTTGCCAAGCACAGCTGTGGCAATGGTACTAGCTGATTGGAGCAGTTTATTATAGTACTTCGCAAAAGTGGACAGATTGGTCCAGCCCACTGTCCGGGCTATGGTTGCCAGTGGTAATGTGGTTGCGGCTCGACTAGTTGAAGCTGAACGGACAGAGTGGGGTGCGAAAATGTCTGAATTAATGCCTGCATCTTTCATAATCGATCGTGTCCATCGTCGTAGTGTTCCTTGGAAGCAGCATGGATGGGGCGTTCAGTTGTGAGATGAAGCCAAGTGACCGAGCCCCTGGTATCTAGTGTTCTTTCTAAGTAAGCAATTAAAGTTGTATGGACACACAAACGGCGGTCTGGAGCATAAGCTTTGAACACAATTTGGGAAAGATGATCGCCAGGACGAGAAATCTTAAGAAGATCACCAATCTGAAAAGAGGCCTTGCCAGGGGTAAGGTCCATATTCCTCATGTCAAGCATATGTAAGGTTTGACAGCGTTGCCCCGACAGTAATAACAATAACATGGTAAGTTTACGAAAGAGCTGTAAATTGGCGAGTCTCTTATTTGATCCAGTTAGTGTTATTGTTTAACGCCTCATCGGCACCTGAGTGGGCTATGTAGAGGCTCTTTAGGGTAAGATTGATTATCTATAGTTGGTAGTAGAAACCAGAAGCATGTAAAAAATCAATAATTTTCTGCATTGGATAGCTGGAGCAGCTTGTGCAATGCACACTGTCCTGTTTTAGCCACTGGGGATAGAGGACTTCACCCCAAGTGTTTCCACCCTCGCTGCGTGGAGGCCCAGGAGCTTCGAGGGCTCTTATTTGGTCCAAGCGACTTTATATAATTCAGTATATCGGGGTCCCAAGTATAGTTGTACCAGGGAAGGGCACATCGTTGTTGAAAAACAGACTTTAGCATCGATAGCTAAAGCCTGGGGATCAGGCCTCCATGACACGAATAGTGGTAATTGAGCATTAATTCTAGTGGCAAATAAGTCAATGTCAGGAGTTGCAAACAATTGACACAATTCATTAAAATACTGGGGTAAAAGCATCCACTCAGTGTCCACATTGAAATTTCTTGATGCCAAATCAGCATCTACATTGTCAATGCCCCTGATGTGGGCAGCTGATAAGGTGATATGCCGCATAGAGGTCCACTCAAATATCTGCTCTGTCAATGACAGTAGGGATTCCTTGGTGCTACTTCATCGATCTATGCAGGCCGCAGCTGTAGTATTGTCTGTTCAAATACGAATGTGAATGTTATGATGGTTAGTGCACAATGATTTTAATGCAAACAAAACGGCTTTGAGTTCTAATATGTTGATGTGAGCTAGTTCTGTTTCTGCCCTTTGGCCTCCAGTGGTGACAGGCCCCAGTTTCGCACCCCAACCTGAGAGGGAAGCATCTGTAAACATTTCCAGGTGGGGTGCGTGTGTGATTAGGGCTTTACGTCCTGTATTTCTGCACCTGATGGGCTAATTAGGATAGGCAGAGACCATGGCAATGAGACGAAGGATGAAACAGCCATCCAACTAAACATTTCCAGGTGAGGTGAATCAGACATAAGGGATTTCCGCTGATGGTGTACATTGTTCATCCACCAAGAAATATCCTCATAAGCTCTAGGGCCCAAGTTAATGCATTTGTCATAATTCCCTCTGTAAGTTACCAAACCCCTATTCCGAATAATTTCCAAATATTTGAATTTTAAGGGAGCCAGTGGGACCCCAGGCTCCGCAGACACTACATTGCCAATAAAAGATGCTAAATCGCGTAAAGAAATGCGAGGTGTGGCGAGGAGCGTTTCTGCCATAGCTCGAATCTTAGCCTATTTAAATGGGCTAAGTTGAATTGTCATTGTCGCAGAGTCAATTATAAACCCAAGAAATGCAATTGTTTGCGTAGGTACCACAACCGATTTTTCAGGGTGAATGGTTAAGCCCAATTTGTCAAATAACTGCATTGCATAAACAATATTAGAGGTGAGCTCATCTGCAGAGGAAGCAATAAAAATACAGTCGTCAATGTAACATGACACCACCATGCCAAGCTTGCGTAAATGAGCAAGAACTGGTTTTAACAATTTTGTGAAAATACGGGGTGCCAAGTGAGTCCCTGAGGGAGACAAGTAAATTGGTAGTGGGTTCCCATGCCAAATGAATCTCAGCCAGCGTCTGTCATGTTTAGTGACAGGTACTGAGTAATAAGCATGTTTAAAATCGACTGGTAAAGAAGCAATTGGGGTAACCCAGTTGAATAACATCACAGAGGGTGTCCATCTTGAAATGAACCTTGTCCATGTGACAGTTAATTTTTTTAGGTTCAATATAACCCTAGCTGTGCCATCTGGTTTGATCCTGGGAAAAATGTTAGAATAAAATTATTGATTAGCAATAGGTGCACATGGTTCCACAATTTTATGCGCAATAAACTGTAACATAGCAGTTTCCAAACTAAAAGCATCACTATCAGACAATATGAGTGGACCGGGAATGCAACATTGTGTAGGTGAGTTATTCAATTCTATAACATGTCCATGGACCATATTGAGTATCCATCTGTCAGAAGTCAGGGACTTCCAGTGTGGAAATGAGTGAATGATTTTTCCCCCTATAAAGTTGTTAATCAAAGGCACATTATGGGAAGTCATGCCAACCTGTGAGTCGTGACTCAGTAGCGTTTCCCCTTGTTCCGATTGTTTTTGTTGGACCTCTTGCCTAAAAAAGGCTTGCTGGATTTCGTCCTTTTCCCTTTCGAATACGGGTTGTACGAGCAGATGTCGAACTTGCGTGGCGGCCATTTGAAGTCATTGCTGTATTGTTTCTTGAAAGGCCGATTTTTGTTGCTGTTGCCGAAACCCCCAAGTTTCGAACTTTGCTCAGTTTGTCGCAGCGTTTAGTAACATCGAAAAGGAAAATTTGATCCTGACCAACTTCATAGTCCCATTTGCAGAGCTGTGACAGCCCCTGTTCTTTCACGTTAATGCGGGCCACCTCCTTGCGTGCCTGACATAGCTTTCGTTATGTCGTCATTGGTCACGGGCACCTTAAGGTTGGGCACATTCGCAGGTAGTTTCAGGTTGCTTACCGCTGCCTTGACATTGGCTTCGTTCGGTTTTCGACGTAAACTGGAGTGAAATACTGGAGTTAAATACTGTGGCAAATTGTTCAGCAAGTAGCTCACCCTTCTCTTCGTCAATGTCGAAGAACCTAGCTAAATCAGATAGGGCTTTGCCAAATTGGTTGTCAGACAAGGTGTTATCGCTAGTTGGAGCAAAGAGTTAGTTAGTTAGTGTTATTGTTTAACGCCTCATCAGCACCTGAGTGGGCTATGTAGAGGCTCTCAAGGGAAGACCAACTATCCATAGTTGGTAGTAGAAACCAGAAGCATGTAAAAAATCAATAATTGTCTGCGTTGGATAGCTGGAGCAGCTTGTGCAATGCGCACTGTCCTGTTTTAGCCACTGGGGATAGAGGACTTCACCCCAAGTGTTTCCACCCTCGCCGCGTGGAGGCCCAGGACCTTCGAGGGCAGTTGGAGCAAAGACAGTGGACAAACGATCCAGTGATTAGGGCTTTAGCTAATACGTCCTGTATTTCTGCACCAATTGGGCTAATTAGGACAGGCAGAGACCATGGCAATGAGACGATGGATGAAACAGCCATCCAACTTAGGCTCAACCAGGAATCGAACCCGGGACCCAGCGGTTGGAAGCCCAGAGCGCTACCTCTGAGCTAGGCCTCCGCCCGAAGCTTGGGACAGCTAAGGAAAGCAGAGCATGAGCCCCAAGACTTTATAATACGTTTGTTGATGCATAACTCCTGTGACTTGCGTTGCTCATTTTACGATTATTGTAATTTGAAGGAAATTGACTGTGATTTTTGTTAATGGAAGTACAGGTTTTACTTAAATAAAAAAGACTTTCAATTGGACTTACTACTTGCTTATCTATTTTTTTGTTTTAAAACTATTTACACAGCATTACATTACAGCGTATATCAGTTGATAATGGAACTCAATTGACATAACACCAGGTGCTTGGTGTCACTGAATTACTGCAAGAAAAAAAACCTGCTCTGATTTTAGTCTAGCAGATAACAGAAAAATCGTGCAAAGGATGATACAAGCATCAAACTTGGCACACTTGTTCTCCAAGTAATACTAATCAAATCTGCCCGATTGGCCAATTGAAAATCCAAGATGGCCGCCAAATTAGCCGCCCGAAGTTCACATTTTGCTTAAAAGTATTTGTAGTTGCCCGATTTGCATGATCTAGGTGTGAATTCCTATGTTTGCAAGCCTGCTGAAGTTGATTTTCCTGTTTATAAAGCATGCCAACACATATTTTTCTCACTTTGCACATTTGTTTAGGATTTTCATAAGTTTGCATGACTATGGGGTGTAGGGGTGTAGTGTTAGAGGTAGTACCTTTGTTTCAGCAGTCAGCCACATCCATTGGATGGACTACTGGCACTGGTCCTCACCACTGGCCCAACTCTCATCTATGGCTCCAAGAAGATGCTAGTGCATGGCATCAGCCACACCCTGGTAAACCGCATTGGCTCGTGGGCTAAACTAGGGCACTACCAAGGCACATTGGTGACATCACTGCTGTGAAACTCAGCATGGGGTTCAGTGTCAGCTATGTAGGGCATCATACTGCAACAACCTACTAGTGTCCCAAATGCTGCCTAATCAACCCCAGATCAGTTAGGCAGCCGCACCTGAATGGACAGGACATGCCAGCACGGGAGAGCCGAGCCAAGGATAAAGGGGTTTTAGTTATCTGGATGGTGTACAGATCGCACTGGACTTATGACACTGGATGAACGATCGGACTAGGTGTAGGGCACGGTGCAAGAACCTAGTTGTATCCCATACAGGAAAGTGTCTATTATACATGTACAGGGTGGTAAAATAATAAACCCTCGACCCTAAACGTCATACTAACCATGGACGCGAGTTCTACTGGAAAATCGTGGAACACTGACTGGACCAAGTGTTGCCTATGTCAAGAGGTTAAGAAAGAAGATCTGAAGTCTCCCCAGGCCAATCCTGCCAGAAGAGGAGATGATGGATATATGAACATGGCAAAGAATATTCCTCTGTTTCACTCACTCAATGCACTACCAATCAAGCTAGACCCTGCAAGACTTGACGAAGGTGGTGGGATAGATGAAACCTTGAGACAAAAGAAGGCACGATATCATGACAGTTGTAGGCTTCTATTTAACAACACAAAGTTACAGAGAGCTGAAAAAAGATCAACCCCTGCAGGTACTAGTGATGAGGCGGTAAAGCCCCTGTCACACGGGCCGGTTGTGCCGTAGTGAACCCGTAGTATTACGTAATAGTTGCGAAAATCGCTACCCGGCTCCAAGCCGGCGGTCCCAATACGGCCACCCGTGGATACCCGGGGATACCCGGCAAGCACCCGTGGGACCCTTGGCCAAGCCGCGAAACCCGGCCCCGGTAGCCGGTTGTGCCATGCTTGCATGGCACAACCGTAGCAATCTCACGGGTGTAAAAAAAAATAAAAATACCCGTGGAAGCCGGCGGGTGACCCGTGAAAGCCGGCGGGTGACCCGTGAAAGCCGGCGGGTGACCCGTGAAAGCCGGCGGGTGACCCGTGAAAGCCGGCGAATTATCCGGCCCTAATTTCACACTGGCGGCTTGTTGAGGGGTTCTACGGGTAACTCGGCGGCTTTCACGGGTAACCCGGCGGCTTTCACGGGTAACCCGGCGGCTTTCACGGGTAACCCGGCGGCTTTCACGGGTAACCCGCCGGCTTTATGCTACCAGCGTCAGCGTAGGCAGGGAGGGGGGGTTGTATATATTTTAAAATGTTGCTGCTCCTCTAATATTAGTCCGATTTTCCTCAAATAAAGACTGAATGGCAGTATAGCTCATACTGATTCCATACGTATTTTCGGATTAAAAAAAACCCGAATATTAAGCGAGATATTTGTCTGAGAAGGCAGTTGTCTTGCGGCGGCTGCTGCTCCATTTATATTAATCCGATTTTCGTCAAATCAGGACTGAATTGTAGTATAAATCATACTGATTCCATACGTGTTTTCGGATTGAAAAAAGACCAAATATTAAGCGAGATATTCGTCTGAGAAGGTAGCTAAGTTGGCGGAGGCAAACAGTGGTGCTCTCGCAGACGTCCGCGCCCTGAGTGTATCAATGCAGGAAGGGCTGAGCGCTTCTTTAAAATGCTGCTGCTCCCCTAATATTAGTCCGATTTTCGTCAAATTAAAACTGTATTGTAGCATAGTTCATACTGATTCCATCATGTTTTCGGATTGAAAATAGACCAAATATTAAGCGAGATATTCATCTGAAATGCAGTTCTCTGGCGGCGGCCAGGTGCTCTGTGTATGGTCATGACTTGAATGGTGTGGTCAATATTTTTGACCATGATATATATACATTGTTTGGATGAGCTTTATTGCAATTCATTTCTACTCATTCTGCCAACTGCCATGACCGTTATGTCAATTGCTATTAACATTTTGAATGATATAAAGAATGGGTGTAGAGAATACAGCAAATGCTCAATACATGTGTCAATTGCCTAATTGCCTAAATTGGGGTTCTTTGACCTGTCATTTCATAGTTTGTTCAAAGATGACACAGTAATATGACATTGTCTTGATTGTCATTC
Organism: Alitta virens; assembly: GCA_932294295.1. NCBI lineage: Eukaryota > Metazoa > Annelida > Polychaeta > Phyllodocida > Nereididae > Alitta > Alitta virens. The sequence goes on along the minus strand of OW028579.1, from coordinate 3,671,252 downwards.
ACAATTACAAAAAGATGTCATTGCTTTCATTAATCAAAAACAATGTATTGTATTGTAATTACCAGGCAATGATATTTTTTTTATACATGTGAACATTCTTATCTTTTTGTGTATATTTTTGTAAAATTTAAATCTAATATTGATATTGTAATTAGTATTTGTGATTTGATCTGTGATTTTATTTTCTATCTTTTATGGACCAAATATTAAGCTAGATATTCTATATTATTTAATAAGCATATAAATCTATCTGTCTCTCTAAACTATCTGTCTATCTATATATTCGATTTTCGTCTGATAAAGACTGAATTATTCAGGGAAATGTGTATAATTTATATGATAGTTAAGGTGGGGAAAATTAATGGAGTATACTAGGCACAAACAAGAATATTCTTGTTAATAAAGTTAGTAATATCTCATAGAGTATAGATATGTAGTAGACAGATAGTTATAAGATCTTCACCTAAAAATATGTTACTATCAATAATTCATTGATTCCTAATCAATAAAAAACGAAAATAAAACAATGTTTGCCTGTTGCCAATAAAATTCCGACTTGATAAAGATGTCTATGGAGCTATAATAACTATCTATAGATAGATATACTCTAGTTTATATAAATTATCAATATTTCGTTGTTGTTTCTGAAAATAATCCAACTGGAATTAATATTTTAAATTGCATGTTCCATCCATGATCAAAACAATCTCCCTCTTTAATATGCATAATAAACAGGAATCAGTTGAAATTCAGAACTTCAATTAATGCTTGTGATCAATGATGAAAAAGCATGACTTACCCCATTCTTTGTATTATTCAAAATGCTAATAGCAATTGACATAACGGTCAAGGCAGATTACTATTACATATATAGGTTAATTGACTTTACAAAACCAAAGGAAAAGTCCTTCCCATTGGCCAGTTGGCAGAAAGAGTAGAAATTAATTGCAATAAAGCTCATCCAAACAATGTATATATAATGGTAAAAAATATTGACCACACCATGCAAGTCATGAACATACACAGAGCACCTTGCTGCCTTCTCTGACGAATATCACGCTTAATATTTGGTCTATGTTCAATCTGAAATTCTGTGTGAAATAAGTATGAACTCTTCTATAATTCAATATTTATTTGACGCAAATCAGATTAATATTAATGGAGCAGCAGCCGCCACCAGACAACCGCCTTCTCAGACGAATATCTCGCTTAATATTTGGTCTATTTTCAATCCGAAAACACCTATGGAGTCAGTATAAATTATACTACAATCCTGTCTTTATTTGACGAAAATCGGACTAATATTAGGGTAGCAGCCTTTTAAAGAAGCGCTCAGCATTGATACAGTTCCGGCGCGGACGTCTGCGAGAGCACCACTAATTGCCTCCGCCAACCTAGCTACCTTCTCAGACGAATAACTCGCTTAATATTTGGTATATTTTCGATCCGAAAACAGGTATGGAATCAGTATAAACTATACTACAATTTAGTTCTATTTAACGATAACCCGTAGAACCCGCCGAGTTACCCGCAGAACCCGCCGAGTCACCCGTAGAACCCGCCGAGTCACCCGTAGAACCCGCCGAGGTACCCGTAGAACCCGCCGAGGCACCCGTGAAAGCCGGCGGGTAACCCGTGGCAGTCGGCGGGTAACCCGGCGGGTAACCCGTAGCACCCGGCGGGTAACCCGGCGGGTGCTGCCCCGCCCCTTTTTGCCGACAGAACCTGTCGCCAAACCGGCGGAAAGAGCTGTTACATAACTATTACGTAATACTACGGGTTCACTACGGCAAAACCGGCCCGTGTGACAAGGGCTTAAAAGTAAGATCCCACGAAAGGTCCAAGAAGCTAAAATACAAGAATGTTTCTTTTGCGAAAAAGGAGGGGAGCTTAGAGAAGCAATGACAATGCAAGTGAATAACAGAATAAACGAATGTGCAAAAACAATCAGTGATGGAAAACTTCTTGCCAAACTAAGTGTAGGAGATGTCATAGCACAAGAAGTGAAATATCACCCTGCTTGCTTGGTGGCATTGTATAACCGAGAACGAGCCTACCTAAAGGTGCAGGAGCACGAAAAAGCACAGGAGCACTGGAAGGAAGCATATCCAATTGCTTTCTACGAACTAGTCACCTACATTACTGAGATGAAAAATGCCAGTGATATTAGAGATCCACACATTTTCAAGCTTGCTAATTTGACCATGCTTTACAAGCAGAGGCTGGAGCAGCTTGGTGTTGAATCGCCTGATGTTCATCCTACTCGACTCAAGGACCAGTTGCTTTTTCACATTCCCAAGCTGCAAGCTTATCGCCAAGGACCAGATGTTCTGCTGGCTTTTGAAAATGATGTAGGCTCAATCCTCTCACAAGCATCCAAATACGGTGAAGCGATCCATCTAGCGAAAGCTGCTGGAATAATAAGACGAGACATGCTCAATCAAAAGTCAAATTTCAGCAGCACCTTTAATGACACAGACCTAAAACAGGCTGTACCACCATCACTGCTGCAATTTGCATGCATGATCGAACATGGTGCAGACATCAAGTCCCAACTCCAGCATGGAGCATCGAAATCTAACCTTTCTATATCACAACTCTTACAGTACCACTGCTTTGCCAAACACAAGGAAGGAACGAATGTCCACAGGCATTCCAAGGAGTGTGAGCCGACTTTTGCAGTCTACATGGGCATGTATGTGTTTGCCAAGACAAGGAAGAGACAAATCATTGAAATGCTCCATGAGAATGGGCTCAGCATATCATACGACAGAGTCCTACAAATTTCAGCACAGTTAGGAGAAGCAGTTGTTGCACAGTATGTGCAAGATGGAGTAATATGTCCCCCAGTCTTGAGAAAGCAGTTGTTCACAACTGCAGCAGTGGACAACATAGATCATAATCCGACTGCGACCACAGCTCAAACATCATTCCATGGTACAAGTGTGTCCATTTTCCAACATCCAAGCACTGAAAATGCTGGCGATGAACGTGAGCCACTCAAACTAGAGTCAGAAATAAAGGTTAAGAAAGTCCCAGAGCTTCCAGAAGCATACACCAATATTCGACCAGCATACATCACGAAAAAACCCAATCCTCCTCCAGTAGCAAGCCAATCTTTACCAGCACCCGAGTCGATCTGCTCACACTTGAAAGAAGACTATTCTTGGTTGGAGGAAGTCTTCCTCACTGAGAATGTGGCTGATGCAGTCAGCATCACATGGTCAGCCCACCATGCAACGCAGAAAAGGAGCTCTCCATTTGAAGTGAGCATTTCAGCGATGATGCCTCTGTGGCAAGATCAGGCTCACTCTGTTGCAATGATCAAGCATGCCATGGCGAAGGTCCGTAATACAGTGGCTTTCCTGAACCCAAGGCAGACACCTGTCATTGCTGCTGACCAACCGTTGTATGCTCTGGGAAAACAAATACAATGGCAGTGGCCCGAATATGGAGAGGACAAGTGCCTGATCATGTTCGGTGGACTTCATGTAGAAATGGCTGCACTGAGATCAATAGGAACATTACTACAGGACAGTGGCTGGACCAGTGCCATTGTGGAAGCAGAGGTGGCCTCATCTGGTACAGCAGAGTCTTACCTGTCTGCATCCAGTGTCACCAGGACAAGACAAGCACACCAGATCACTGCATGCAGCTTGTACAAACTGATGAAGAAGGCATACCATGATTACCGCTCTGAAGAGTCTAGCATATCAGATATAACCATTGAGGATTGGTGTAAAAAACGGGAAAAAGAGAGTCTGCATTTCCAGTTCTGGAGTCTGGTGCTGGACATGGAGCTCACCATATTCACCCTGATCCGCTCATTCAGAGAAGGAGACTTCAACTTGTACCGTGAAGCATTTTCAGAACTGGTGCCTTACTTCTTTGCGAATAACAATGTCAACTATGCGCGATGGATCCCAATTCACTTCCGAGATATGATGTCACTTGAGCAACAACATCCAGATGTGGCCAGGGAGTTTCACAAAGGGAACTTCGTCATCCACAAGTCAAGAAGAGAATATTCTGCTCTGGCGATCGACCAAGCACACGAGCAGAATAATGCAGTGATCAAAGGTGACGGAGGAGAAATTGGGTTGACAGAAGACCCTTCAGCACTTCGTAGGTGGATGGTCGCTGGACCCGAAGTTAGTCGTCTAGTAGCTGGATACGAGGCCATGTCTGGTATGAAAGATGCCACCTACAGCAGCAGACATCACGAGCAGACACTGAGTGCCCAGAAATCTTTCTTTGAAAATGTGAAATCACTCTCTGCCGTGATGCAGGAGATTGGCAATCCATTCCAAGAAGAATCAGCCGACCTGCTGGTGCTAGACACAAAGAACATTGCAGACCCATCTCGAGCCGAAATGGTAGCAACACATCACCGGCGGGGCAAAGAGCAGTTCCAATCATTCATGGACGGGCTAGAGAATAAAGGTGAAAGTCTTTTCTATAATCCACCCAAGAAAAACCTTGTTTCTTTCTTCAAACAAGAGCAGGCTAAGGGAATTTCTAAGGAAAAAGTCCTGAATGGTGACTGTCAGTTATTCTCGTGACTGTTCATCTCATGCCAGAACAGGCAGTGTGACTTGCAAGAATTCTTCAAGCACGAGAATCAGTCACACCCTGCATCTCTCAGTGACACCAGCAAGCTTCATACGTGTCAGAAGTCACAGCTGGTTGAAATTCTTGAAGTGCAAGTGAACATCTCAGACAGAGAACCAAAGGGAGATGCAATCATCATTGATGGATCAGCACTTATCAATGCCTTACCTCCACGGAGTTCAAAGACTTTTGATGACTATGCTAAAGAAGAAATCATCCCAAAGGTAGAATCCTATGGTGCCAGGTACGAGCGGGTGGACATAGTCTTTGATGTGTATAAGAAGTCAAGTCTGAAATCTGAGATGAGGTCGAAAAGGGGGCAAGGAATCAGAAGAAGGGTGACAGGAACTAGTAAGACACCAGGTAACTGGCAAAGCTTCCTTCATGACGCCAGCAACAAAACTGAGCTGTTTCACTTCCTTGCAGAAAAGATGTGTGAAGCAGAGACGACAAGCACAGTCATCCTCACAAAAGGAGAAGATGCCATTAGCAACACAAGGAAGTCTCTGGATGCTGTGTCCCCATGTTCTCATATATATAATAATTGTCCAGCTAATATAAAGAATAAAATTACCACACATAGTTTCCATAGTTTTGTAAATTACATCAAAACTCAATTAGTAAGTATGTATCAAACACTTTGCTCTGTAAGAAACTGTTATATATGCCATTCCTCTTAATCAACTGTGACATACACCTATATATATATATATACTTAAGTGTAATCTTCAAAGTGGCGTCTCATCATGATATACAGTGTCTCTCATTGCCTTCTCCAAACTAGATATTTAATCTTATCATAAATAAATTTATTTAAAATGCTAAAATCTGTCTGGTAGGGTCTGCTGGGATCGGGATGAAGAATATTCTGGTGGCACCCCGGTAGCGATAAGAAATTATCTTAGGGGTGTCTCCACCTGTATATACCGTTTGTATATGTATAGGAAATAAAATGAGTCTGAGTCTGAGTCTCATGAAGAAGCTGACAGTCGGATATTTGTACACGCCAGAGATGCAACGACTGATGGGAGCAAGTCTATTATCATTAAAGCTAATGAAACAGACGTGCTAGTCATAGCAATATCTGTACTGCCGTCCTTACAGGAACTAGGTCCTGAGAAAATGTGGATTGCCTTTGGCCAAGGAGCCAAGATGCGATGGATTTCAGTCCATGAGGTAGTTTCTGCAATAGGGCTTGAGAAAACTAGAGGGATCCCATACTTCCATGCGTTCACTGGCTGTGATGTCGTGTCTGCCTTCCGTGGGAAAGCGAAAAAATCTGCATGGCAGACTTGGAACGTATTTGATGATGTTTCTGAAACATTCACTAATCTCAGCCAGCATCCAACATTGATTCGTGATCTTGACCTGCAGAGGCTAGAGAGATTCGTTGTCCTCATGTACGACAGATCAAGCGCAGCTACTGGTGTGGACGAAGCAAGACTAGATCTCTTTGCCCGCAAGCAGAGGCCGTACAACTCAATTCCACCAACACAGGCAGCCCTCAGAGAACATGCAAAGCGTGCAGCCTATCAGGCTGGGATCATCTGGGGCCAGGCAACCATCTCCAATCCAGACACGAGCAGTCCGGCTGAATGGGGGTGGACACAGAAAGGAGAGACATGGCAGATATGTTGGACAACACTACCCCCTATTGCAGCGAGCTGTCGGGAACTGACGAAGTGTTCCTGTAGTAAAGGTTGCAAAGGAAGATGCAAGTGCTTTCAGTCAGAGCTCCCCTGCACATCACTCTGCAGCTGCATACATCACTCTGCAGCTGCATATGTGAACAGTAGCAGCTGTAGGACCAGTGGCATGGTACCTATGAATAACCTTGAACACTTAGATCATGCAAATCGAATAACTACAAATACTTCTAAGCAAAACGTGAACTTCAGGTGGCTAATTTGGTGGCCATCTTGAAAAATGGCCGCCATCTTGAATTTTCAATTGGCCAATCGGGCAGATTTGATAAGTATCACTTGGAGAACAAGTGTGCCAAGTTTGTTGCTTGTATCATCATTTGCACGATTCCTCTAACAAAATGATGTTATCTGCCCCACTATTTGAATGAATTATAGATATGACATTGTGATACTGTCATGAGTATAAATTTTATCATATTCAGTTAACACTACTCATGTGTGTGTGAGTTATTTTTTAACGCCTCATCAGCACCTGAGTGGGCTATGTAGAGGCTCTCTAGGTTAAGATTGATTATCTATATTTGGTAGTAGAAACCAGAAGCATATATTAACACTACTCATCCTTATCGCAATGTGTGCCCGGCACACCTTTTCAGAGCAGAGATAAGATCGTTTACAACGGTTATCAGCCTGATGACAACGACTCGGCGTACTGATGAGCAAGTGACTGCCCTCAGCGCCACGCCGTCCACCCTCAATGACTGATTAACTTAACAGCTATGTCGCTTGCATTATTGCATTCTACTAAGTCTTCAGTCAATTTACTTTACTTAAATAAAAAAAAAATTTGAAAATTGAGATGAATAAGCTAAAGATACACATATATAGATATATACCATTGAGCTAAACAGTCCATCAATTGGCGAGATAGGAATGGAGCAAAAGTGATATTGGAATTGGACAATTTACTCAACTTAATTTTTTATACTATATATATATAAAGATGAGATGAGATGGGTGGGTGGGTGGGTGATTAGGGCTTTACGTCCTGTGTTTCTGCACCAGTTGGGCTAATTAGGACAGGCAGGGACCATGGCAATGAGACGAAGGATGAAACAGCCATCCAACTTAGGCTCGACCGGGAATCGAACCCGGGACCCAGCGGTTGGAAGTCCAGAGTGCTACCTCTGAGCTAGGCCCCCGCCCAGAGATGAGATGACATGAGATGACAATAGTGAGGTAAAGTTACGTAATCTCAGTTACGGTTGTGACATCCATTGATTTGAGATTAATGAATGGTCAGAGCGTTCTCATGGTCACAGGCACTCATGAATTATAAATACGAATTGGGAATTTCGGTAAAAAATGCTGGGACAATAGCGAGTCGAAGTTAAGATTGTGACATCCATGCTTTAAGATTTATAATTACACAGAGCTGTCTGAGAGGCTTCAATGCGTTTTGGATATATAAACAACTCAATGATTTTTGACTTTGCCTCAACTACTCATAGTGTGTGTATATATATATATATATATATATATATATATATATTGTATGCATTTCTATAAATGTCATGTATGCATTCATTTCAGTGAAACAACCTGCTGATTTTAATACATAAATTTAAGACAGCCTCAGGATCTCAAAGAGTAAATAAATCTAATTAAAGTCCACTACAGTCCAAAGAACAATGTTTTTTGAGTTAGCCAAAGGGCACAGCGGTCAAACTGACCTGTGTATAGACAGCATGTATACATTCATTTTTTATAAAACAACCTCTGGGATTTTAATACATAAATTAAACAAGGCCTCGGAATCTCAATGAATAAGTTAGTCTAATTAAATCACACTACAAAGAGGGAATGCCCTCGGGCGTAGCATTTGATCCCTGCAGCTCAATGTCCCGAGAGGTCTGCAGGTACAGCTCGATATGATATCCCCCTAGGGCAATTAGCTCATCGTGATATCAGCGGGGCCTAAAGCCCCGTTCCCACATAGTCGAGTTTCCCGTAGTCAACTCGTAGTATTATGTAACACGCCTCTCGGGCCCAATACGTACTAAACTCTGCGACTACTCCTCGCACTCGGGAGATACTCGGCGAATAACTCCTGTGACTCATAGCCAACTCCTGAGATTTGGAGCCGATAGCCGAGTATGCCGCGCTGCACGGCACACTCGGCGGATTTTCCAGGAGTTTCAAAAACTCGGTCATGACTCGCCGAGTACCAGGAGTCACTCGGCGAGTAACTCCTCTAACTCGCCGAGTTACTCCTGGTACTCGGCGAGTTACTCGACGCTAATTTCACTCGTATTGCACTCGGTGGGATGTTCAGGAGTGCGAGGAGTAACTCGGCGAGTTGTAGGAGTAACTCGCCGAGTTGTAGGAGTAACTCGCTGAGTAACTCGCGGAGTTCTACCTTTAGTACATGCATCATCAGCGTAGGGGGTCGTATATAATTTAAAAGGCCGCTGCTCCTCTAATATTAGTCCGATTTTCGTCAAATAAAGATTGTTTTGTAGTATAATTCATAGTGACTCCATAGGTGTTTTCGGATTGGCAAACAGTGGTGCTCTCGCAGACGTCCGCGCCCGGACTGTATCAATGCAGGTAAGGCTGAGCGCTACTTTAAAAGGCTGCTGCTCCCCTAATATTAGTCTGATTTTCGTCAAATAAATATTGAATTATAGTCGAGTTCATACTTATCCCAGATTTTCAGATTGAAAATAGACCAAATATTAAGCGAGATATTTGTCTGAGAAGGCAGGTAGTCTGGTGGCGGCAAGGTGCTCTGTGTATGGCCCTGACTTGAATGGTGTGGTCAATATTTTATATACATTGTTTGGATGAGCTTTATTGCAATTCATTTCTACTCATTCTGCCAACTGCCATGACTGTTATGTCAATTGCTATTAGCATTTTGAATGATACAAAGAATGGGTGTAGAGAATACAGCAAATTCAATACATGTGTCAATTGCCTAATTGCCTAAATTGGGGTTATTTGACCTATCATTTCATGGTTTGTTCAAAGATAACACAGTAATTGCTATTAGCATTTTGAATGATACAAAGAATGGGTGTAGAGAATACAGCAAATGCTCAATACATGTGTCAATTGCCTAATTGCCTAAATTGGGGTTCTTTGACCTGTCATTTCATGGTTTGTTCAAAGATGACACAGTAATATGACATTGGCTTGATTGTCATTCACAATTACAAAAATATCTAATTGCTTTCATTAATTAGAAGCAATATATTTTATTGTAATTACCAGGCAATGATTATATTTGTATAACTTTCTTATCTTTTTGTGTTAATTTGAATCTTATTGTGATATTATGATCAGTATAAATTTGTTTATATTTTTGTAAAATTTAAATCTAATATTGATTTTGTAATTAGTATTTGTGATTTGATCTGTGATTTTATTTGCTATCTTTAATTTACTTATACTGGTGCTCCCGCGCCCGGACTGTATTAATGCAGAAAGCTGAGCGCTTCTTTAAAAAGCTACTGCTCCCTTAATATTAGTCAGATTTTCGTCAAATATGATTGAATTGTAGCATAGTTCATACTCATTCCACACGTCTTTTCAGATCGAAAATAGACCAAATATTAAGCAAGATATGCGTCTGAGAATGCAGGTAGGCTGGCGTCGGCCTATCATTCAACGGGTGACTCGCCGCTGTCGTAGCTACCTTGCTTAACCCGGCGAGTCACTCCTACAACTCGGCGAGTCACCCACCGAGTCACCCGCCGAACCCGCCGAGTAACTCGGCGAGTAACCCGCCGAGTCACTTTTTCCGCCAGAATTCGTCGTAACTCCTCGAATTTTGGCCGTTACGTAATAGTACGAGTTGACTACGACAAACTCGGCTATGTGGGAACGGGGCTTAAGAGTAGTTGTGTCCTTGGAAGCAGCATGGATGGGGCGTTTAGTTGTGAGAAGAAGCCGAGTGACCGAGCCCCTGGTATCTAGTGTTCTTTCTAAGTAAGCGCTTAAAGTTGTATGGACACACAAACGGCGGTCTGGAGCATAAGCTTTGAACACAATTTGGAAAAGATGATGGCCAGGACGAGAAGTCTTAAGAAGATCACCAATCTGAAAAGAGGCCTTGCCAGGGGTAAGGTCCATATTCCTCGTGTCTAGCATATGTAAGGTTTGACAGCATTGCCCAGACAGTAATATAAATAACATGGTAAGTTTACGAAAGAGCTGTAAATTGGTGAGTCTCTTATTTGGTCCAAGCGACTTTATATAATTCAGTACGATATCGGGGTCCCAAGTACAGTTGTACCGGGGAAGGGCAGGTCGTTGTTGAAAAACAGACTTTAGCATCAATAGCTAAAGCCTGGGGATCAGGCCTCCATGACACGAATAGTGGTAATTGAGCATTAATTCTAGAGGCAAATAAGTCAATGTTAGGAGTTGAAAACAATTGACACAATTCATTAAAATACTGGGGTAAAAGCATCCACTCACTGTCAAATTCAAGTGCATGTATTATAGCGGGCGTTCTGCTCACAAATAATATACAATAACAACAGATAAATTCAAATATGATATTTAGACTAATTTGAATTTACCTATTGCACATTAAATTTCTAATAATATCTAACTTTCTACTTGTATGAATTTATCAACTTTATGTATTAGTTTTATATTTATAATTTCTCTATCTATGGTCTAATGAACATGAATGCTGTGCATGAATATTTTATGGCATAAAGACTGCTGTAGTGTCAGCCAGATGAAATAAATTGAAATTGAAATAATTTCAAATTCAAATTACAAATACATATTCATGTCGTAAATCAGTGACTTTTATGAAAAAACAAGCTCAGCTCAGACTATTTGAAATGTATGCAATGAGAATATCATGCCTGTCGGACCATTATTTCTACAACTCATTCAAGATACATTTTTAAAGTCAAGAAATTTCTTTTTTAGGATATGTTAATTTAATGTAAATATTTATTGCAAATGTATTTATCTATATAATCAATATATGCTATAGTATAATGGTCACCAAGCTCAGACTATTGAAATATATACAATGAGGATATCATGCATGTAGGAGCAATATGTCACAAGTTAATTTCAGTGCATTGTTGCATTATTTCATGATAAGAATCAGTTAAGCAGTCATAAAATGACAATATGCTATATTAGATCATAGCATAGTTATATTGTGTCATAAAAATCTGACAAGGACACACCCAGCCACTTTGGGCTGTGGTCGATCTTTGATTATATTGTTCAATGGCGATAGAGAGCAAACATTTTTATATCTGGCATCTAGACCTATGACGGGATAGGTATATATATAACTATGACTGATATGAAGTTATGATGTACATTGTACAGGGTGCGGCCAAAACACTTGCACCAGTACTGTCATTTCTTATATTATCTCAATTGATATTCATCACATGTAGCTGCAATCATATACACAAAAGTAATAATAGTCCTTAATTATCTTTATGAATATATTTTCTTGTTTCCTCAAGAATGATAGATAATATGGATCTAAATATAGCACATGGACACTTTTCACACCTTCCGGTCATTTTCAAATTGGCCTTTGCAAGCATTAGATTATGTAACTGATCATACAGATATTTAAAGATGCCTGTCCTGACCTTTGCCCCCACACATAGCCTACATAGATTCATGTTTAATAAGAAGGGAGAGCATTGACACCTTTGAGAAAGAGACTGCCATGAGATAATTTTCTGTCTTTTCTGTTAAATTAACTAGCCCATCCTCCTGAATATCATGTGATAATTTCGGGATAAGTTGGAGATTCAAATAGTCCCCCTGGAATGCCATTATATTTCTTCGTTTCAATTTCATTACCTTGCTGGATCAATACTGGCAGTAAAAACACACAATTCTTCAAATAGATACACAAGGACGCACTACTGTTCCTGTTAATCTTTTGTGGCACATGATCTGCTTTTTACACTGCCTCGTGTGTGTGTGTGATTAGGGCTTTACGTCCTGTATTTCTGCACCAGAAATTAGGACAGGCAGAGACCATGGCAATGAGTCGAAGGAGGAAACAGCCATCCAACTTAGGCTCGACCGGGAATCGAACCCGGGACCCAGCGGTTGGAAGTCCAGAGCGCTACCTCTACGCTAGGCCTCTGCCCGTATTACACTGCCTCGTAAATCCACCGTTATCTTTAAGTGAATGTTTTTTGCTGATATTCTATACAGCAGATATATTTCGCCACCAACACATGAGACCTGTGTTGTCTTTCGACTGATTAGGCTGAAAGATGCAACCAAAGAAATCATTCAAAATTGTTGGTGTCGTGCTTATTGCAGCACTGATTATTTTCATATTTTCCACAGATTGGATAAAACCAAGCAATTTAGTTAAAAATGCAGTGGATTACGGAGCAATAGTGAAAAATCATACAAATATTGATGCAGATGGAGAAGTAAATGGTCAAATTCACAGACTTAATAGGAAGGAGGAAATAAAAAGCAAAGGAGAAAATAAGTCAAAGAAAGGAAGGAAAGAAAAAGAAAAAAACGTGAAGGAAGATGAAGGAAATGACGAGACAGAGAAAGAAGGAAGAAGAAAGAAAAAAAGGCCACAAAGAAAAAGGCCAAAAACAAATAGTCAAGAATTAAGAAGTGAGACCGCCATTAAAGATGAGTATTCAAAATCTGATGGACCATCTGAAAAAGAAAGAAAGCTTGGCTACTGTCAAAGAAGAAGAGTTGGCTATGCTCTACCTAGAACTGCTTTGGCAACAATCCCAGGATCAGGAAATACATGGGCAAGATATCTGATAGAACAGATCACAGGTATTTGCTTTTTATCAGCCTGTTGTATTCTTATTTTGGCCAATTGAGGCATTTTGACTCATTCTGTCAGATGGTCTGAGTTTATTTTACCATACAAATCCTTAACATTTTCAGAAATTCTAAAATTGTCAATATGTTGAATGTCAGTTTCATTTTGTTCCATTTGTGTAGCAGTGTGTTTATTGACTTGCATGTCTATTTCAGGAATATATTCCAGTTCTGTGTACTGCGATCGCTACCTCAGAGGAGGTGGGTTCGTTGGAGAGTGCATTAGAAAGCAAGGGACTGTCATTGTGACCAAGACTCATCGTTTAAAAAAATTCGTGAAATTGTAAGCATTCGTCATGTGAGATAAGAAGTATATCAAGAAAAATATATTTGTTTTTGTGGACATAACAAAACAGACACAATCTATAGCATTGAAATAATCCAGACAGGGATCACATTTATTTTCATCAAAAATTCAACTGTTACAAGGAAACTTGTTGTGTGACAGTCAGCAGTAGGCTGAAATTCCATGTAAACATTTATAGGATTATGTGAAACCCCTGCATTAGAATAATATAATAAAATGATAGTGTGGCAGCATTTAAAAAATAGTTAAATATAAAAGACGAAGTCACATGACCAATTACGGGAAAGGAAGCAGGAGGTGGAAAAAATTTAGATAAGTAGATCGATAGATAGATATATTTAATTGACACATATCGGGTCACATTTTACCCATTTTTCATAACAGAAATACATTTGGCAAAAAGAACAAGTATAGGTGTAATATTTTAGGACAAACCTTGGATGGCATGAAAAGGTGAATTTGTTGATGTATAACTGATCACGTGAAAGAAAGAATTGTATCGGTTGAGGGGGGGGGGGGGTCATGTGTGTGTGTGATTAGGGCTTTATGTCCTGTATTTCTGCACCAGTTGGGCTAATTAGGACAGGCAGAGACCATGGCAATGAGACGAAGGATGAAACAGCCATCCAACTTAGGCTCGACCGGGAATTGAACCCGGGACCCAGCGGTTGGAAGCCCAGAGCGCTACCTCTGAGCTAGGCCCCCGCCCCGTGGGGGTCATGTGATCACTGCTCATGTGTGTGTGTGTGTTTGTGTGTGTGTGTGATTAGGGCTTTACGTCCTGCATTTCTGCACCAGTTGGGCTAATTAGGACAGGCAGAGACCATGGCAATGAGACGAAGGGAGGAAACAGCCATCCAACTAAGGCTCGGCCGGAAATCAAACCTGGGACCCAGCGGTTGGAAGCCCAGAGCACTACCTCTGAGCTAGACCCCTGCCCTCACTGGTCATGTGACTTCTACAAATAGATTTATTTGCTGTCTCCAAGACCAATGATTTTTTAGCAAAAATTGTGCAATTATATGCCCATTTTCTTTATTGGTGGTAATTGTTAAATACTTGTATAACATTTTCATCACCAAGGGTGTCATTGTCAGTTATATTCTATGCATTCCCAAGAAGCTGTAATTTAATAAATGAATGAGACAAACTTTCTGCATAAACATATATATATATCCAATCCACCAATCATTGCAACTATTTCATAAAAATGCCAGTGTCCAGTTGCATGGTCAGCCAACAGCTTAAGAGCCAAAGTTTCTTTCTTCTTCATTATAAGGTATCAACGTGCTGTGGTTGTCATCAGGAACCCTTTGAAAGCATTGTCTGCAGAATTACACAGAACACGCACTCGCAGTCATATCGCCATCAGCAAGGTCTCCCCTGAAGAATTTCAAGGCAAGGCTTAAGCTGTTTTGTTTTGTTGCATTGTATTGTTTCAATCATTCTTCATGCAGGACAAGCCAAAATACCCACATGATGCATATACTTGATTTCTTCTGTAACTGATAAAAGATCTTAAGAGTGACTACAACACAGGGAGTTGTCACACATATGTTTCAGATACATTTTCTGGCTGTTGAGTGTATATCTAGTTTTTGCATTCAGGCTATTTTCTGAAACATATTGTTTAACAGTTTGGCACTGTTAGGGTTTATGTTAGTCATGCAAGAGTTGATTCAGACAATTGGAGGCCAATTATGTGTTCACAGAACAATTGATATTTATTCAAGTGTCATCTTCATATTCCATTTTATGCCATTTCATGTTCATGTTCACAATATCCATACCTTCTTGTGCTTGTACTTGTACATGTAGGTGTACGTGACACTGCAATTAATGTACATAGAAATAGTGAGATTCATATAGGAACATATATGCTATACATTAAAATGTGATGAAGTAATAACATTCTGATTTGCCAATTAACCAACCTTTTTTTGGCTCCTTTCTATACAAATCTTGCAGCTGAATGAAGTTTAACTGAACACAGGAAATGGAAGTGCTTCCAAGGTGTGAATAACAGTAAATTGTCATGGGTGCAAAAACAGTATGCAATGTACAACCTAGGTAAACACAACATATTCCTTTGATAAGATTTGCAACTTACATGTACAACTGGTCATTTCAGGTGGAACAATTCACTGGAACTTGAATGCTTGGAATAAATTCTAAACGCGTTTGTTGCAATTTAAGGGACCTCTTCTAGTTGTTATATTTGACAACCTTATTCTGCATTTCAAGAATGAACTGCTTCGGATTTGCGAATTTTTTAGTGTCCCTTGCAGTGAAAATTTAATTAAGTGTGTGCTGAAACATAATGAAGGAAATTTCCATAGACCCAATCATAATGAATCACATTTATTTACTGCAGATGACTTGGGCAATAGTTCTTTATTCGTTTCTCAAATTAGCGATTTAGTGAAAAATAGGTTCCCAACTTACAAATTTGATCAAATAATTTTGTAAAACTACCCAAAAGTGACAGAATTGTTAGTCAATAATTTTTTATCTGCCTTTGTACAAACCTGAAAAATAAAAGATCTGTGAAACTGATTAACTCTTGTATTTTTATTAATGTACGACAATATGCATTACATACAGCTGCTCTAGTTCTGATTGCGGACACAGCATTGGGCCATGGTGGGCCAACCAGACTGTGCACATTGGGCCAACAAAGGGTAAAAGTGAGCAAATTATCCAACATTGTGCCTCCTATAGGCTTTGGACTGAACTGAAAGGCCACACATTGAGCCAGCAGTGGACCTACCCACACACTGATATGGACACACAGTGAGGCAACATTGTGCAGATTCGACAGTGAGTTACGTTTTTTTCCCCAAATGTTAGCAAGAACCGACCTGCATTGCATTAGATGCGATGTAGGGTCCAAACGACTTGCATAGGAATTCTTTGAAATTCACATTTATGACATATTTTTGTCAATAAACACATCAGCATACATTATTTCGTCGTTACACACACGAGGCCTGCTCTGTTTACTATCAGCTTGCACTCAGATATTACTGAAAAGCCACTAGAAACATCGTTTTAAAGAGCATTTTCATAAATTCACATACGCTTTTGCCATTGCAATGCATCCAGCAGTCACATGACGAGGGCGCCACGGTGCCTGTTCAGACTTTGTTGACGTTAAAAATCTGTGAATAATTTGCTCCATTTGCTTGTTATTGAATTGAAATCAAGTGGGATGTTATTTTAATGTATTGTAAATTTCAAATTGACAGAACTAAGGACTTGGCAGTGCTGTAGTGTGTGAACTTATTATCCACTATAAAGCCCCCCTCTCACATAGCCGGTTTTGCCGTAGTGAAGCCGTAGTATGACGTAACGGTTACGCAATGCGATTCTTGGCTCCAAGCCGACGGCAAACCAGCAATTCTAGGCGATACTCGTCAAGTCACTCCTGTGACTTGGGCCAAAACCGGGATCTCAGGCCCGGTAGCCGAAAATTCCCATGGCAAAATCGCGGGTGTCCAAAAGTAAACAATAAACCGCGGGTGTCCAAAAGTAAACAATAAACCGGTCTAACCCATCGGATTACCCCTCGAAGCCATCGAGTCACTCGACAACTTGGACGGGTTTCCCGTCGCTAATTTTACCCGTAGTATACCCGACGGCTTGTTCAGGGGTTTTAGGGGTAAGTCGACGGGTAGTACGGTGAATCGACGGCTTCCACGGGTGACTCGCCGACTGCTACCAGCGACAGCATCAGCGTAGGCAGGGAGGGGGGTTGTATATATTTAAAAGGCTGCTGCTCCCCTAATATTAGTTTGATTTTTGTCAAATAAACTGAAATTGTAGTAAAGTTCATACTGATTCCATACGTGTTTTCGGATCGAAAATAGACCAAATATTAAGCGAGATATTCTATATTATATAATATAAATCTATCTGTCTCTCTAAACTATCTATCTACATATCTACATATCAACATATCTATCTATCTAACTATCTATATTAAAGAACAGCTATTAATGTTGGGGGCATTTTTGACAAGAATATTCTTGTTTTTGCCCAGTATACCTTATTAATTTTTCTCACCTCATCTATTATATACTGCCATGCTGCAGAATGTACAAAGGGTGCTGGACTGATGCTTTTCTCTTTGGCATTTCGAAGTGTAGTCAAATAGTTTTGACCATCATATATACAATGTTTGGATGAGCTTTATTGCAATTCATTTCTACTCATTCTGCCAACTGGCCAATGGGAAGGACTTTTCCTTGGGTTTTATAAAAGTCAATTAACCTATATATGTAATAGCAATCTGCCGTGACCGTTATGTCAATTGCTATTAGCATTTTGAATGATACAAAGATTGGGGTATGCTTTTTCATCATTGATCACAAGCATTAATTGAAATTCTGAATTTCAACTGATTCCTGTTTATTATGCATATTAAAGAGGGAGATTGTCTATAATTTGTTTTGATCATGGATGGAACATGCAATATCAATTTTAATTCCAGTTGGATTATTTTCAGAAACAACAAGAACGAAATATTAATAATTTATATAAAATGAAATAAATTTTTTTTAAATGATTACTTTAACTAGAGTATATCTATCTATAGATAGTTTCTATCATTGTTTTATTTTCATTTTTTATTGATTACGATTCAATGAATTATTGATAGTGACGTATTATTAGGTGAAGATCTTATAACTATCTGTCTATCTACATATCTACATATCTATGGGTGGGTGGGTGATTAGGGCTTTACGTCCTGTATTTCTGCACCAGTTGGGCTAATTAGGACAGGCAGAGACCATGGCAATGAGACGAAGGATGAAACCGCCATCCAACTTAGGCTCGACCGGGAATCGAACCCGGGACCCAGCGGTTGGAAGCCCAGAGCGCTACCTCTGAGCTAGGCCCCTGCCCTGTCTCAACAGTGAGGTGGTCTCAATAGCGAGGTGGTCTCAACAGTAAGGTGGTCGCAATAGTGAGGTGGTCTCAATAGTGAGGTGGTCTCAGCAGTAAGGCAGTCTATAACTAGATTAAGTGGTCTTGATGTACCTCTGATGTAGGGACTGATGAATCGGTTTAGTCTTGATGGTAAGGTGACCTATGGTATTAATATTGAGGTGGTCTTCACAATAGTTTATCTTTATGGCAATAAATAAAGTTCATATAAAAAAAATTAATGTCAAGGTAGTCTTAACAGTGAGCAAGGTGATCTTAATAGTGAGCTGGTCTGTTTTTTTTTCATTATCTATATCTAGAAAAGGTTAATTTTGGAAGATTCAAATAATCAAGCTGTCACCACAACAATCCAAATGTAATTTCAGGGTGGTCCTGCCAGAGTGGCAACAGAAAGTCATATATGTGACTCATACAAGACAAGAATTTCTTTGTAAGCTGATATATTATGAATAACACAGTTGAACTTGAGACCTTGAACTTAAAGTGAAGTGATCTTAGTAATGAGGTAATCTTAATATATGGGCAAGCTCATATATAAACGAAGTGGTCTCGATTGTGCGTTGGTCTTGTGTTTGTGCGTGTTATTGTTTAACGCCTCATCAGCACCTGAGTGGGCTATGTAGAGGCGTGCATTGGTCTTAACAGCAGTCAAAGTGATGTAATGGATGTCTTACTAGTAAGGTGGTCTTAATTGTGAGTGTGTGTGTGTGTGTGATTAGGGCTTTACATCCTGTATTTCTGCACCAGTTGGGCTAATTAGGACAGGCAGAGACCATGGCAATGAGACAAAGGATGAAACAGCCATCCAACTTAGGCTCGACCGGGAATCGAACCCAGGACCCAGCGGTTGGAAGCCCAGAGCGCTACCTCTGAGCTAGACCCCCACCCTGCAATGCACATACTGCCACACTTGCGCCAACTGTGGCCGTAATCACCCAATGTTCCAGCCCTGCTACACTAACAGATGCCCATATCGCCAGGACCACTCCATCGACTCCCACAGCTGACACCACCCTTCCAACTCCGGTAAACGCAAGGTAACCTCTTGCAGGGTTACCCACACCATGACTATATAGTAAGTGGCTTGGTCCAAAGTTGTTCCCTACATTTTGATGGGCCAGGTAACCCACTCCAATCTGATAATTTGACTTGTGTGTGTGTGTGATATATTCCTTGATCTTTGCGAGTATTGAACCTAGGTATTTTATTTTGAATGCAAGGTAAAATTGAATGCAACTTGTTGTAATTACATTCATTCCATTGTCTTTGCCAGCAAGACATGATCAAAGATGTTATAGTCATTTTAAACTCAGTGTATGGAATAGTAATATCAGTTATCTCTTTTGTAAGAGCCCTTTTTGCTGCCAGGTCTGCTTTTTCATTCCCTTCAATGCCAGCGTGTCCAGGAATCCAGCAAAACACAATGTCTTTGTATTCGTGAAGATGGAAATACTTAATAAGAACATCTAAGATCCCAGGGTTATCAAGTTGTTTATTTTGGAATGCTTGAAGAGCAGATTTGGAATCAGAACAGATGATTTGATTCTGAGTCCTCAATGTTCTTTAAGGCAAGGTAAATTGCTGTTAGTTCTGCAGTGTATATTGAGCATTCAGCTATAATGGTTTTATAAGGGTGGGTGGGTGATTAAGGCTTTACGTCCTGTATTTCTGCACCAATTGGGCTAATTAGGACAGGCAGAGACCATGGCAATGAGACGAAGGATGAAACAGCCATCCAACTTAGGCTCGACCGGGAATCGAACCGGGGACCCAGCGGTTGGAAGCCCAGAGCGCTACCTCTTAGCTAGGCCTCCGCCCTTTGTGGTTTTATAAGAGGTGACTGCACAGCCTAGAGAATTCGACTTGCCCGACATAGTTAAACAAAAGATTCAACATGAACTTGCTCTTGGCCGCACAGCTGGCCCATTCACAACTGCGCCCTTCCCCATCTTTAAATGTTCACCACTTGCCCTCCGTGAGAAGTCTACCCCTGGAAAGTATAGATTACTTCATAATCTCTCCTACCCATATGATATTAATTCATTCGACTATCACTCCATGATGCTATACAACTTATTCACCATCACTCTCCCAATGCCTATCTCGCCAAAAGCAAGATAGCAGACGCATTCAGGATAATACCTGTCAGCCCATCACATTACCACTTACTCGGTTTCCAATTTGATGGAATGTATTATGAAAAAATGCTTAGTATGGGAGCTGCAGCATCATGCTGCATATTTGAGGCTTTCTCCTCAGCCCTTCAATGGATTCTCCAAACAAAATACTGCCTCAGATCTACTGTTAAGGTAATAGACGATTTCCTGTTTGTCCAACCAACACACAAACGGTGCTTACGAGATCTTAACACCTTTCAGTCATTGTGCCATTACCTTAATGTACCAATAGCACCACATAAAACAGAAGGCCCATCCACTACAATTACCTTTTTAGGCGTTGAACTTGACACTCTGGCCATGCCGGCTCGACTACCATCAACTAAGCTTACACAATATCACCAGGATCTCCAAATAGCATTAACTAAACGTTACCTCACATTAAAAGACTTGAAATCACTTATTGGCAAATTACAATTTTTAAGTCATCCCCTGTGGGCGAGCTTTCCTGAGGCGTCTTCATGACCGCACAAAAGGAATCAAGAACCCAACTCACTACGTAACCCTAACAAAGGACACAAAACTAGACTTAACCACCTGGTCAGATTTCCTTGCACTTCACAATGGCATTACCATGATCAAGCCAAGATACAGCTACGAGTCCACTGCTATCAAGCTAGCTTCTGATCAACTAAAACTGGATTTGGGGCCATCTACGGTTCCCGGGGGATACAGGGGGCCTTTGGACCCAATTTGGCAGAATCTCCATATCACAGTACTCGAACTCTACCCCGTCTATGTTATTATAGCCATGTTTGCTCCAAAGCTCCAAAATAGCAATATCCTCTGCTGTCCACATCTTAAATAATCAAACTTCCAAATACCCCTGTTATCATGCAGATACTGCGCCCAGTTGTCTTAGTCCTTTTGCATAACATCCTTCTTACTGCTCACCATATTTCTGGCGTAAATAACACATTATGTGATCTTATTTCTCGACGGGCTGTCACCAAGGAGCTCCTCAGCAAATATGGGATGTTGCCATCCCCTACGCCAGTTCCACCACACCTAACACCAGCAAACTTCAATCTGAGTCTCACAAGCTGCTAAAAGCCTCCCTCCAGACTTAAACAGCAGATATTTACCAGAGAAATTGGAATGCATTTTGTTTGTTTCACTCAAACACACTTCCTAAGGAACTCCAATTTCCATCATCCCCACAGGATGTGTGCTTATCTATAACACACCTCCACCAAAAAGGCCTGCAATACCGGACTATCAAGACCTACACGTCCGCCATATCTTTTATCCATAAGCTGCAACATCTACCTGATCCTACTACCATTTTCATGTGTGTCGAAAGCCCTGCATGGGGTCTAGAACACAATACCTAGTACCAGATCTAGACAATTGCTGCCAATCACCAAGGACATACTTAGCACCATCATTCCGTCCCTGCAGAAAAGTGACATCACAAGCTATGACCGGCAACAGTTACTGTGGGCAGCTGTCTACAGCCTAATGTATCATGCCTGCCTGAGAGCAGGGGAAGCCATCGACTCCACAAACAAAACCCATACACTACAGCTTAACCAAATTGGCCTTTCACCAACCTCTTTGACAATAACCTTAATTCCTACAAACATAGTAGACAGCACACTCCTACTCTCTCATCCTGAAATCAGACCCTGACCATACATGCTGCCCCATTGCCCATCTTTCCAGTTACCTAGCCATCCGGGGAAAATCCAAAGGACCACTGTTTTTTTTCCAAGACAAAATCCCTGTTGATTGAGACACATTAAAGTTGTGTGTTGAAAGCCACAATACAACGGGCTGGTCTCAATTCTGCCCAAATACAACACATACTCCTTTCGTATTGGACGAGCTACCCAGCTTGCATAAGACCAGCACACTGACAACACCATCCGCACAGCTGGCTGTTGGCGCAGCAGTGCCTATCTCCAGTACATCCGGCCCTGTCATCACGCCCTCCCTCAGTGACCACTCCGGCCATGCCAGGTGGCACACCCAGCATATCCATTTCCCACTTGTCACTCCGGCCATGCCAGGTGACACAGCCATCCATACGTTCCATTCTTCCCAATTGTCCTCCGGGTGCCAGGTGATACTCCGGCCATGTCACCAATATGTTCACTTGCCACTCCGGCCAGGCCAGGTGACACATTCACCATTCTTCCAATTGTCACTCCGGCCATGCCAGGTGGCACTTCCAGCAATATGTCCTTTGTCTCCTTTATTCTACCACTGCTCCTTCTGGCCACGCCAGAGGGCACTATCTTTATCTAAGCCCATTTGGGATGTCATTCCGGCCATGCCAGATGATTCCCAGCTTCGACCGGTGTGATCAGAGACTTGATCTGGGATACATGTTGGGAACCCAGTCAATGCCTGTTCAGTCATCTCCTTATGGCGCTGTTCGAGGGTTTCCCAACATCTATCCATGAACTCTAAAACAAATTTAATTCCTCATGTTTTGTAGCATTACTATATGCCAATTGCTTACATTCTTTACATGTCATGTATAGCTCGCTAATGTTTATACAAATGTTTATAACTCCAATCTAAATCCATTATTGTGCTTGTATTACTATGTTCTCATCATTTATCTGGATTGTTGTAGTCAATACCTAGTCTTTAAGAGTAATACTATGTAACATAAATGTAGAACTAGTAAACTAAATCTCTTTTGGGATTATATATTTTAAATCAAATACTCATGTTCAAACATCTACCATTTTGTAAATGCGTGCAACTTTTATAAAATATCAAATCCCACTTTTGTCTTTGTTGCTGGTTGGCAAAAATATAATTTTACTAATCATAACTATAACCATTGAAAACTGGGCAAGGTGCAAAAAGTTGGTCTTTGGCATTTGCAATTGATTATGGGTGTCAGCCTGAGAGAGGTTAGGTTCAATATATCAAGACTGGCAAAAAAAGTTCATCATACATAAGGATAAATATTACCGTTGTTTACCAAAAATGAAAAAAAGGAAGTCTTTTTGACATAATAGCATCATCCCTACCTTAAGATTTATTAAATAGCACCATCTGTCAAATGAAATAGAAGATAGACATATAGACAGACAGACAGATAGACAGATAGATATACAGCTATACAGATAAACAGATAGATTAGATTAGATATATTAGATAGATAGATATAGAGCGATAGACAGATAGATAGATATAGACATACAGACGCGAGATACATTGTGTTTGCAGATGTCTGAAAACCCTACGGGGTTATGCCATGAGAAGTATCGAACATTTTGGGTCCACCATCAGAACAGGTCACACAAGTACACTTCGGGGTTATTGGACAAACGTCTTTCTTTTTATAATGTTGGTTAGTTAGTTAGTTAGTGTTATTGTTTAACGCCTCATCAGCACCTGAGTGGGCTATGTAGAGGCTCTCTAGGGTAAGAGTGATGATCTATAGTTGGTAGTAGAAACCAGAAGCATGTAAAAAATCAATAATTGTCTGCGCTGGATAGCTGGAGCAGCTGGAGCAGCTTGTGCAATGCGCACTGTCCTGTTTTAGCCACTGGGGATAGAGGACTTCACCCCAAGTGTTTCCACCCTCGCTGCATGGAGGCCCAGGACTTTCGAGGGCTCTTATAATGTTGGATAGATAGAACATCATGAGGCGTTTCCTTTCAGGCAATGAGCGAAGATTTTTCATAGCCATGAAACTAGGAATAAAGGAGTGGCTTTGGTACAAATCACTAATATCTTCACGATAGACTATGTGTGAGTGTGTATGTGATTTGGGCTTTACGTCCTGTATTTCTGCACCAGATGACCTAATTAGGACAGGCAGAGACCATGGCAATGAGATGAAGGAGGAAACAGCCATCCAACTTAGGCTCGACCGGGAATCGAACCCTGGACCCAGCGGTTGGAAGCCCAGAGCGCTACCTCTGAGCTAGGCCCCCGCCCCCATTCACGGTAGACTAAGAAATGACAAGAAGAAACCACAAATGCCAATTGCCAAAGTTGAAACTAAGCTCGAGAAAAGTCATACATAGATTTGATAACTTCCTTTAAATGAAAATCACATGCCTACCCAAATAAGCAGGTTATTTGCACAAATAGATGATAAGTTGTAGATGTAAAGACAAGACATTCATATTCATTATTGTTTTAGGTGAAAGGCACATGCCATTTAACTGGCCAAGACCACATACAATTTAATGAAACTCACATACTCTATGGGCAGGTATTTTCATGTCACGTCCTAATTATTCAGATGAAATTCACATACTCTGACCAAAGTATTTTCATGGCAAAACATTGATTAGGGCTTTGCGTCCTGTGTTTCTGCACCAGTTGGGCTAAATAGGACAGGCAGGGACCATGGCAATGAGACGAAGGATGAAACAGCCATCCAACTTAGGCTCAACCGGGAATCAAACCCGGGACCCAGCGGTTGGAAGCCCAGAGCGCTACCTCTGAGCTAGGCCCCCGCCCCATGGCAAAACAGGTATTGTTAAGAAATCATGGATGTAGCCTTTCAAATTCATTACTCTTGCTTTTAGGTGAAAATCACATGCCATACAAATGGCATTTTCCCAACTGATTTAAAAGTCAAGTACCACATACAAATTTGATGAGACTCACATACTCCATTGGCTAGTATTTTCATGTCACGTCCTAATTATTCAGATGAAATTCACATACTCTATAAACAAAGTATTTTCATGGCAAGACAGGTATTGTCAAGCCATCATGGATGTCGACAGTGACAACCCCACTAATTTGTCACACTATTTTTTTGTTCAAATTTGAGGGTTAGATGAATAATTAACTAAGTTTTAGATAAAAAGTATAATTGAAAGGAGTCAGCACAAAAAATAATTCCATATGGGAACTGATAGAGTCAAAAAGAATTCAATCAAAAGGGGAAAAGGGAATCCCAGAGGGAACGAGATAGTACCAAAAAGGAGGGAGGTACAGTTATAAGGCAGAAGAAAGTAGAGAACATGGGATTTCTAAGTCTTGGCATACTAAAATTTAATTCTTGCAGAAAAACTAACTTGAATAAACATAACAATTTCTGATGTTACATTCTGAACTATAAGTATTAATATACGAAGATGATGATTTATGCAGAAGCTAGTTAGTTAGTTAGCAGTATTTGATTTAAAATATATAATCCCAAAAGAGATTTAGTTTAAGAGTAATACTATGTAACATAAATTTAGAACTAGTAAAGACTAGGTATTGACTACAACAATCCAGATAAATGATGAGAACATAGTAATACAAGCAAAATAATGGATTTAGATTGGAGTTATAAACATTTGTATAAACATTAGCGAGCTATACATGACATGTAAAGAATGTAAGCAATTGGCATATAGTAATGCTACAAAACATGAGGAATTAAATTTGTTTTAGAGTTCATGGATAGATGTTGGGAAACCCTCGAACAGTGTCCTCACCATTTAAATTCTCACAATAAATTAAAACAAACACAATTGGAAACCATTAAATTTTTATTCTTTAATAAATTCCCTACACCTAATATGTACAGAAAAACAGTTTTAACTAATTTAAAAATGCTAAAATTGAATTTACTAAATCCATTTTTTCCTTCTGTGTAGCTTCAACTGATTGTTGGAAATCAGTGGCATATTCCCCAGAAGTCATCCAATGCGGTTTACTTCTCGTTCTAGTGGATCTTCTTGGAGCCTGAGATTCATCTTCCCTTTCCTGTCTCTCTCTGCATCTGTTCTTTCGTCT
The DNA here is from genome assembly GCA_932294295.1 of Alitta virens. Classification (NCBI taxonomy): domain Eukaryota; kingdom Metazoa; phylum Annelida; class Polychaeta; order Phyllodocida; family Nereididae; genus Alitta; species Alitta virens. The sequence goes on along the minus strand of OW028579.1, from coordinate 3,644,976 downwards.
GTCTGTCTGTCACTTTCCTCCACTCTTTCTTCCCTCTGTATTGCTTCAGCACCATGACAAGGTTGGTCCTCTGTCTCTTGAGAGTCATCCATGAAATCAACTCCATCTGTATACATGTCCTTTACCTCCTGGATTTCTTCCTCACTTTCATCCTCCATTTTCACACTCTCCGCTTCTCCTTCAATTGGAGGTAACAAATTCCTGTGCCACTTTCTTGCACGGCCTCTTCCATTTTCTTTCTTTACATCATAAACTGGCACATCTGGATGGCAACTGACAACTAAATACACATCTTCCTCCCAAAAATCTTCAAGCTTGTGCTTCCCTTCTGTAAATCATAACCTCTTTACTAGGACTCTATCGCCCTTTTCCAATTTACGTCCTCTCATGTGTGAATTATACCTGCAAAGGATTTTGTTGATTGATCCAGTGATGTTTTTGCTGGCCTTCACATAAGCATCCCGTAGTCTTTGTTCCAGTTTAGCAACATACTCAGCATACGAAGAAGATTCTTGTTGGCGATCTAACCCAAGAACCAAATCCAGAGGTAGACGCGGTTTACGCCAAAAAATCAGTTCAAATGGGGAAAAACCAGTGGAAGCATGTTTCGTACAATTATAGGCATGCACCATTGGGAGCACTTAATCCTTCCATCGAGATTTCTTCTCTGCTGGAAGAGTGCCAAGCATGCCAATAAGAGTACGGTTCATACGTTCGCACTGGCCGTTGCCCATTGGGTGATAGGGCGTTGTATGAGACCGCTCTATACCCAAAAGCTGACATAATTCAGCAATCACTTTAGACTCAAAACAGGGACCCATATCACTATGTAACCGGAGAGGCAAACCATAATGCTGGACAAACATCTACTAAAGCCTTTGCTGTAGTAAGCGCAGTCTGATTTCGGGTAGGTATGGCCATTGCAAAGCGGGTGAAATGGTCAGTAAGGACCAATATTGAGTTGTAGCCCCCTACAGAAGTTTCTAACCCAAGATAGTCCATACATACAATTTCCATAGGTTGGCTGGAAACTATTGGATGCAATGGTGCCCTATCCAAATTCATACCGGACTTATTCCGACGCAAACAACGATCACACAACTTCAACCACCTCTCTATAGTCGACTGCATTCGAGGCCAGTAAAATCTGTCCCGAAGCAACTCAATAACCCTCTCCCGACTCAAATGGCCCATTTTGTCATGTGCCATCTCGAAGACCATGCGACGCTTACTGACTGGCAACACTAACTGAAACTGATCAACTCCATTGTAATGTCTCTTACGAAATAAAAAACATTAGCCTGCAAGAACAACTTACGACGCTCCTTCCATAGCAATCGAGATTCTTCCGTTTCATCCGAAAGCGAAACGACACCACGTTGCAAGTGGTCAATCACCGAACTGATATGAGGATCTTCACTTTGCAATGCTGACCAATCTTCAGCCGACACAGGACCAGACGGTAGATCAAACAAGTCTTCTAGAGAAGGTAATTCTGGTAAAATGTGCGACATATAATTATTTACATTGTTTCTGGACATTTACTGTTGTTTTCCTGTTACAGGTGTGTTGAGTCTGTTGATGTTGCTAGTAGGCACTTTGGCCACTAGTCAATAAAGTCTTTAACTACAACTGCGTATTATTTATCATGGGGACGTTAACAGATACATAGATAATCAATGAGACAGGGTTAGTCAGTCAGTCAGTCAGTCAAGTCAAATAGATAATCAAAGAGATATTGTCAGTCTGATATAGAATCTACCATCAGTCAAGACTGTTGGGCTGTATACGTAACATACATGTATATTGAGTATCTATCCGTCTATCTATCAGCATCTATAGCTATCACCAAAACCTGAATTATCATTTTAATTTATGGTGGACAAAGACCACGGAATTTAGTCAATCTTTGCGCTATCATTGAAAAGCTAGCCTGCAATTTGGCCATGGCCAGACAGCATGTTTATGCGTGGCCACATTGTTTTCATAATAATTTAGTTAAATCATATTTTCAGAAAAGCACAGCCATAACGGAGTTGTAAACATTATACTAGTGGTTGCTATGATTCCTATGAACAACTTGCAGACTAAATAGCAGCCTTTTACTTATCATTTTTTTTTGTTTTTTAACGATTGACGGTGTGGAAAACTGTCGTCTTGTATGGGAACAACAAACTGTGACACTCTCTATTCAAATGTCTTCACCATTCATTAACTTTAAATATGGTTTAGTTTTAGTACTCTTTGTGCACTCAATGAGGTCTAGTAACTGAAATATATTGTGTAGAAATGCAGCAATATAATATAATTCATACACAAGTCTGCAGTGAAGTGGTCTGTGTCCACAAAAACCCTGGTATGGCTGTATCCAAAAAGAACAATGGATCAAGCCCTGTTTATGCCTGTGCAGCATAAACTACAGCAACATGTGTGAACAACAGCAACATTTACCAACATGTTACCAAAAATCTAAACTTATTTTTTAGTACCTTTTTGATATCTTCCTGACTTGTTTCTTCGTGGGCTCCTCTGATTCCTCTTCTTTATCAGCTGTAAAGCAACAAATAATTAGAGTTAATTTTATGAAGGATACCATCATAGAAGACATCAACATCATCTGTGTGTCGAACACAAGCACATTGACAAAGGATATTAAATAGTAGGATCAAGGTGTGATGGAATTGGTGGGAGTCCTCAGGATACCATGGGGGGCATCTCAGTAGCGATATATCAAATATCTCAGAGATGTCCCCTGATATTACATGTATCATCTTTTATTTCATTCTTATGTTTCTCATATGTTAGAGTGTATCAATGATTTTTATGTGTAATATGAAATAAACATGTTGTGAGTTCTAAGTTCAAAGCAGGCAAGTAAGTGCATAGCCTACAATCATAACTGGTCATCCACTTGCAATATTTCATGCATTGTGATGCTCTTGCATGAACTCGTACAAAAGTGAACCAAAAGCCTTGACCCAGCAGCAAAAAAGCAGCACACACTACAACCAATGAATTCACCACTGTAATATTATAACAGTTTAATTTCTTCATTGCCCTCGATACCTACAGGGTTTTGCCATGAGAAGTATCGAACATTATGGGTCCACCTTCAGAACAGGTCACACAAGTACACTTCGGGGTTATTGGACAAACGTTTTTCTTCTTATAATGTTGGTTAGTTAGTTAGTGTTATTGTTTAACGCCCTGAGTGGGCTATGTAGAGGCTCTCTAGGGTAAGAGTGATGATCTATAGTTGGTAGTAGAAACCAGAAGCATGTAAAAAATCAATAATTGTCTGCGTTGGATAGCTGGAGCAGCTTGTGCAATGCGCACTGTCCTATTTTAGCCACTGGGGATAGAGGACTTCACCCCAAGTGTTTCCACCCTCGCCGCATGGAGGCCCAGGACCTTCGAGGGCTCTTATAATGTTGGATAGATACAACATCATGAGGCGTTTCCTTTCAGGCAATGAGCAAAGATTTTTCATAGCCATGAAACTAGGAATAAAGGAGTGGCTTTGGTACACATCACTAATATCTTCACGATAGACTATGTGTGAGTGTGTATGTGATTTGGGCTTTACGTCCTGTATTTCTGCACCAGATGACCTAATTAGGACAGGCAGAGACCATGGCAATGAGATGAAGGAGGAAACAGCCATCCAACTTAGGCTCGACCGGGAATCGAACCCTGGACCCAGCAGTTGGAAGCCCAGAGCGCTACCTCTGAGCTAGGCCCCCGCCCCCATTCACGGTAGACTAAGAAATGACAAGAAGAAACCACAAATGCCAATTGCCAAAGTTGAAACTAAGCTCGAGAAAAGTCATACATAGATTTGATAACTTCCTTTAAATGAAAATCACATGCCTACCCAAATAAGCAGGTTATTTGCACAAATAGATGATAAGTTGTAGATGTAAAGACAAGACATTCATATTCATTATTGTTTTAGGTGAAAGGCACATGCCATTTAACTGGCCAAGACCACATACAATTTAATGAAACTCACATACTCTATGGGCAGGTATTTTCATGTCACGTCCTAATTATTCAGAAGAAATTCACATACTCTGACCAAAGTATTTTCATGGCAAAACAGGTATTGTTAAGACATCATGGATGTAGACGTTCAAATTCACTCTTGCTTTTAGGTGAAAATCACATGCCGTACAACTGGCATTTTCCCTACTGATTTAAAAGTCAAGTACCACATACAAATTTGATGAGACTCACATACTCCATGGGCTAGTATTTTTGTGTTATGACCTATTGAACAAAATATTTTCATGGCAAGACAGGTATTGTCAAGCCATCATGGATGTCGACAGTGACAACCCCATTAATTTGTCACACTATTTATTTGTTCAAATTTGAGGGTTAGATGAATAATTAACTAAGTTCTAGATAAAAAGTATAATTGAAAGGAGTCAGCACAAAAAATAATTCCATATGGGAACTGATAGAGTCAAAAAGAATTCAATCAGAAGGGGAGAAGGGAATCCCTGAGGGAACGAGATAGTACCAAAAATGAGGGAGGTATAGTTATAAGGTAGAAGAAATGGGTCCACCTTCAGAACGGGTCACACAAGTACACTTCGGGGTTATTGGACAAACGTTTTTCTTCTTATAATGTTGGATAGATACAACATCGTGAGGGGTTTCCTTTCAGGCAATGAGCGAAGATTTTTCATAGCCATGAAACTAGGAATAAAGGAGTGGCTTTGGTACACATCACTGATTTCTTGTTATTGTTTCACGGTAGACTAAGAAACGACAAGAAGAAACCACAAATGCCAATTGCTAAAGTTGAAACTAAGCTCGAGAAAAGTCAAACACCGATGTGAAAACTTCCTTTAAATGAAAATCACATGCCTACCCAAATAAGCAGGTTATTTGCACAAATAGATGATAAGTTGTGGATGTAAAGACAAGACATTCATATTCATTATTGTTTTAGGTGAAGGGCACATGCCATTTAACTGGCCAATACCACATACAATTTAATGAAACTCACATACTCTATGGGCAGGTATTTTCATGTCACATCCTAATTATTCAGATGAAATTCACATACTCTGACCAAAGTATTTTCATGGCAAAACAGGTATTGTTAAGACATCATGGATGTAGACGTTCAAATTCACTACTCTTGCTTTTAGGTGAAAATCACATGCCATACAAATGGCATTTTCCCAACTGATTTAAAAGTCAAGTATCACATACAAATTTGATGAGACTCACATACTCCATGGGCTAGTATTTTCGTGTTATGACCTATTGAACAAAATATTTTCATGGCAAGACAGGTATTGTCAAGCCATCATGGATGTCGACAGTGACAACCCCACTAATTTGTCACACTATTTATTTGTTCAAATTTAAGGGTTAGGTGAATAATTAACTAAGTTCTAGATAAAAAGTATAATTGAAAGGAGGCAGCACAAAAAATAATTCCATATGAGAATAAGGCAGAAGAAAGTAGAGAACATGGGATTTCTAAGTCTTGGCATACTAAAATTTAATTCTAGCAGAAATACTAACTTGAATAAACATAACAATTTCTGATGTTACATTCTGAACGATAAGTATTAATATACGTAGATGATGATTTATGCAGAAGCTAAAAACATAGGGAGACATTTGAAGACATTTAATATATATTCAAACTCAGAACATGAAATCGTATTATTGTCACCTTATATATATATATCCCTATCTTCCTGACTATCTGACTGACTGTTTTTTTCTCAGGAACTATTATATATAAATGCGTCATTTGTCCATAAATCTATGTTGGATCAATTAACTTTTTAAAAGCTAATAAAAAAGGTCAGTCAGTCGGATAGTCAGGGAGACAGGGTTGGTTAGTCAGTCAGTCAGTCAGTCACATAGATAATCAAAGAGATATTGTCAGTCTGATATAGAATCTACCATCAGTCAGACTGTGGGGCTGTATACGTAACATACATGTATATTGAGTATCTATCCGTCTATCTATCAGCATCTATAGCTATCACCAAAACCTGAATTTTCATTTTAATTTATGGTGGACAAAGACCATGGAATTTAGTCAATCTTTGCGCTATCATTGAAAACCTAGCCTGCAATTTGGCCATGGCCAGACAGCATGTTGATGTGTGGCCACATTGTTTTCACAATAATTTAGTTTAATCATATTTTCAGAAAAGACAGCCATAACGGAGTTGTAAACATTATACTAGTGATTGCTATGATTCCTATGAACAACTTGCAGACTAAATAGCAGCCTTTTACTTATCATTTGTGTGTTTATTAACGATTGACGGTGTGGAAAACTGTCTTCTTGTATGGGAACAACAAACTGTGACACTCTCTATTAAAATGTCTTCATCATTCATTACTTTTAAATATGGTATAGTTTTAGTACTCTTTGTGCACTCAATGAGGTCTAGTAACTGAAATATATTGTGTAGAAATGCAGCAATATAATATAATTCATACACAAGTCTGCAGTGAAGTGGTCTGTGTCCACAAAAACCCTGGTATGGCTGTATCCAAAAAGAACAATGGATCAAGCCCTGTTTATGCCTGTGCAGCATAAACTACAGCAACATGTGTGAACAACAGCAACATTTACCAACATGTTACCAAAAATCTAAACTTATTTTTTATATTTCCACTGGTTGATGTAACATTTTTTTTTTTTTATGTTATCTTTTTTCTTCTGCCATATCAATCCATTTTTCTTTTTGGATAAAGCCATACCACGTTCCACATCCTTTTGTCCGGGGCATTTCCTAGTTTTGCTTTGTAACTCTTTGTTTTCGGCAGCAGTCCAATAGTACCTTTTTGATATCTTCCTGACTTGTTTCTTTGTGGGCTCCTCTGATTCCTCTTCTTTATCAGCTGTAAAGCAAAAAATAATTAGAGTTAATTTTATGAAGGATCCCATCATGGAAGACATCAACATCATCTGTGTGTCGAACACAAGCACATTGACAAAGGATATTAAATAGTAGGATCAAGGTGTGATGGAATTGGTGGGAGTCCTCAGGATACCATGGGGGGCATCTCAGTAGCGATATATCAAATATCTCAGAGATGTCCCCTGATATTACATGTATCATCTTTTATTTCATTCATATGTTTCTCATATGTTAGAGTGTATCAATGATTTTTATGTGTAATATGAAATAAACATGTTGTGAGTTCTAAGTTCAAAGCAGGCAAGTAAGTGCATAGCCTACAATCATAACTGGTCATCCACTTGCAATACTTCATGCATTGTGATGCTCTTGCATGAACTCGTACAAAAGTGAACCAAAAGCCTCGACCCAGCAGCAAAAAAGCAGCACACTCTACAGCCAATGAATTCACCACTGTAATATTATAAGTTTAATTTCTTCATTGCCCTCGATACCTACAGGGTTTTGCCATGAGAAGTATCGAACATTATGGGTCCACCTTCAGAACGGGTCACACAAGTACACTTCGGGGTTATTGGACAAACGTTTTTCTTCTTATAATGTTGGATAGATACAACATCGTGAGGTGTTTCCTTTCAGGCAATGAGCGAAGACTTTTCATAGCCATGAAACTAGGAATAAAGGAGTGGCTTTGGTACACATCACTGATTTCTTGTTATTGTTTCACGGTAGACTAAGAAACGACAAGAAGAAACCACAAATGCCAATTGCTAAAGTTGAAACTAAGCTCGAGAAAAGTCAAACACCGATGTGAAAACTTCCTTTAAATGAAAATCACATGCCTACCCAAATAAGCAGGTTATTTGCACAAATAGATGATAAGTTGTGGATGTAAAGACAAGACATTCATATTCATTATTGTTTTAGGTGAAAGGCACATGCCATTTAACTGGCCAATACCACATACAATTTAATAAAACTCACATACTCTATGGTCAGGTATTTTCATGTCATGTCCTAATTATTCAGATGAAATTCACATACTCTGACCAAAGTATTTTCATGGCAAAACAGGTATTGTTAAGACATCATGGATGTAGACGTTCAAATTCACTACTCTTGCTTTTAGGTGAAAATCACATGCCGTACAACTGGCATTTTCCCTACTGATTTAAAAGTCAAGTACCACATACAAATTTGATGAGACTCACATACTCCATGGGCTAGTATTTTCGTGTTATGACCTATTGAACAAAATATTTTCATGGCAAGACAGGTATTGTCAAGCCATCATGGATGTCGACAGTGACAACCCCAGTTATTTGTCACACTATTTATTTGTTCAAATTTGAGGGTTAGATGAATAATTAACTAAGTTCTAGATAAAAAGTATAATTGAAAGGAGGCAGCACAAAAAATAATTCCATATGAGAATAAGGCAGAAGAAAGTAGAGAACATGGGATTTCTAAGTCTTGGCATACTAAAATTTAATTCTAGCAGAAATACTAATTTGAATAAACATAACAATTTCTGATGTTACATTCTGAACTATAAGTATAAATATACGAAGATGATGATTTATGCAGAAGCTAAAAACATAGGGAGACATTTGAAGACATCTCATATATATTCAAACTCAGAACATGAAATCGTAATATTGTCACCTTATATATATATATATATATATCCCTATCTCCCTGACTATCTGACTGTTTTTTTCTCAGGAACTATATATATAAATGGGTCATTTGTCCATAAATCTATGTTTGCTCAATTAACTTTTTAAAAGATAATAAAAAAGGTCAGTCAGTCGGATAGTCAGGGAGACAGGGTTAGTCAGCCAGTCAGTCAGTCAAGTCATATAGATAACCATGCGAATCCTGTCGTTAGTCCATTGCTGGCGTTTGTCATAGACAGGGGGAGACTAGAGATGATAATCCTGGAACTAGGGAGGTGAAATTTTACACGATCGATGAGCTCGATGAGGTCGTCCATGATAGAGCTGACAGGGATGGACCGGTTCCGTACTTCAATATCACCGGTGTGACAGAAAATGGAATCAGCAGTGTGTGTTGACTTCACACTCGATAAACGTTCAGTGATCTGTTTCATGGTACGACCTGGATACGTATACCCAGTGCAGTCAATGCCCTGTGCATTAATTTCAGACGAGAGACCCCTGACATTGGAGTTGCCAAGGACCATAGCGGTTTTCTTTCTTGTACGTTAACATGTTCTTGTGGGCTTGGCTTCTTGGATGTTGCTGGTTTCAGGAGATGGGAAGGGAGGATAGTCCTTGTCATAGGCAGCTGCCTTCCCACTTACTTCCAACAGAATATTTCCGATCATATTCTGGCCTTGGAGATCCAGGCCACATCCCCATACACTGTCAGTTTCTGTATTATGGATTAGACGGGCATCACCAGTACGAATCAAAGCCTCAAGGAATCGCTTGCATTGGCGCAGCTTGGCAGTAGATTTCCTCCAAAATGGAGAATTTCGCATTGTCCAAGGCAGTACTGCAAACTGGTACAAGTTTTTTTTAGAGTAATTTCACATCATGCGATTGGCGACATCGCATCAACTGGTTTCATATATATGCAACTTTAATTACGTTTGTGCATTCAAAATCAGGTTTAGTTCCAATGCGCTAAAGTTGCAAATTAAGTTTTCAGCCATTAATTTTAGAGTTACAAAGTAGTGGCACAGAAAAAGTTGTTTTACCTTAATCCCGAATTTTAACAAAATCTGTAAATAAATCTGTAACATAAATAAAGTAGCGCCGAATTTTCAAAGTTGAGTTGCAAAAGATCTGCAATTTCGGCGGTTCTTTTTTTACTGTGGCGCGATGTAACACGAGATAGGTTTGTTGTATGCAAAAACCGATTACATTTGTGAAATTAGCAATTTTAGCATGTCAACATTCACGTCATAAACGATGTAAAATATGCATCAAAATCTTTAATATTTTATATATTGTTCATATCTAAGAACTTCAGATGATCCAAATAATCATAAACTTCACGATAGAGTCAAAAAAAGACAAATTGCTCACCTTCTGTGTCCAGCACGTTTTCTCCGGCTATACGGTGAGCAATATGGATGACATATAGATGGTGCCACCTGTAACATTAGCGGTGACTTTGGTGGGGTCAAGCACCACTCCCTGAGTGCTGATGATGTTGTATCCGATTGAGTGAATAATGATTGAGACATATATATCAGAAGCTTAACAATGCGCCTCCTTTTCTGTAGGCATAGCGCTTACTTACGAGAGTGCGGGTTCTTGATACTTATCATTCTTTGCTCCAGGCATCTGACACGTGTCGCCATCTGGTGATAAGTAGAATACCTAACCGCTCTAATCATGTCTTGTGTGAAATCAGCATATTTTCCCCTTAAGGGGAGTTTTCAATACCCTTAGCCAGGGCTCCACCTGCATAGTAATTTGCACTATGAGTGCAAGTGTCATGTCATTGCTTTTACACATAGAATCTTGCTTCATATATCTTGACTTCAACACCCATCATCTCATATATAATCATCCCTATCAAGTTGTCATACCTTATAAGTAAATTGGTAATTCAGGCATAATCTTGTCACAGGTGCTCCTGTGACCAAGTATGTGTAATGGGAAATTTGCAAATTCTTAAAATTGATCCATACTCTTTGGTGAATTATGACTGGATATAATCTTAAAAAATATTAATCTCATTGGGTGTAATTGTACCTTACATTGTGTCTGTTGGCCCAAGTATAAATGTAAAAAAGCTGCACCACGGAATAAGCAGTACAACAGCCAATAAAAGCAGCTGAATCCATTTATAGCGAGAATCGAAGGAGCCCAGAATAGAGCACATTCGTTAGTGCAGTTGTATTCAATACTTGGGCTGATGCGCTTAATCGAACCTTTGTGTGAGGGCACGATGTAAGCTGAAATTGGGAATATACACACAAAAATAAGAATTTTATGGTTTTTATTTTGTGTTGGGTGGTGTATATTGTTGCTCTAAAATTGAGTGTCAAGTGCATAATTATTCCAGATTTTCCTCTGACCTGTGAGATGCATGATATAAACAGCATGAGCGTCGAATGCCTGCAAGTCGACAGTCTACCGGTGCATCGCCCAGCTTCGTTGGACTTAGCTATTGAGGGTGCACCAGAGCACCTGTTCACTGTTAGAATAACAGGTAATTGAAATATGATGCGATTTACTACATATATCTTATGAAAAGTAGTACAAAAATACAAACATGCATTACAGTGATTATGAAATATGCAATAATTATCATGATTATAGGGTGTGCAATTCTGTTAGTTTGGTTGGGAAAATGTGTATTTTCCCTTCATCAATGATTGAATTTGCTAAATTATATCATTCCATTTTAACTTCTAAAAAACGTAGGTCTATTTAGGTCTATGTAGGTGTGTAATGAGAATAAATCAATATTTTGTGAAGTGCCCGTTTCAGACATGATTTCAGTGACACTTTTGTGATACATTATTATCTGAATCTAAAATAAATAAAAAAAAATATAATTTAATAACAGCAATTTCAATTTAAGGGCGGTTATGCTACCCTCGAGTTGGGTTGTGTAATGAAATTTGATATATAGGACAAACCCATGTTACACACTAATTTGCGAGAGCCTATTACACCAATTATGCATCAAAGCGCTTGTAGAATATGCAACATGCATATCATAGTTCAAATACAAATCTGAAAACGAAGCATACTGTAGTGTTTGAGTTGGCATATATTAGGTGTTTTTGGCAACCTTTGATTTATTACTAATTACAAATTTCATTGCAGATCCCCATGGTAACGACCTGCCCGCGCAAATCACCCATCAGGGAGGACAGCACAAATTGGACTTCACGCCCATGGAAGTTGGGTCCCACCTAATAACTGTGCTCTACAATGGCATCCACGTCAAGGGTAGTCCATTCCCTTGTAATGTTTTTGATGCTGGAAAGGTAAGATATTGTTGGGGGCTCGAAATTTTTCTGAGCTGAAAATTTAGTTTGCCATTATCATGTCAGGGCAATGAACATATGATAATACCACAAAGCAGTCTGTTAAAATTAATTTGATTGTGAATTGATTGTACTTGCAGGTCAAAGTCACTGAAATGGGCAGTGTCGGTCAGCAAATGGGCTTCACAGTGGACACTAGTGGAGCAGGAAATGGGTCACTTCTGATGGTCAAGCATTGTCCCTTTCAAGGTCAAACGAGTCTAACAACACGAAGCGGTTCACCTTCATTCCTCGTCAGTCGGGACACACTTTGCTAATATCAATTTCAACAATGACAAACTTCCAGAGTGGCATGCCATGCAATGGCAACATTAATACAATGTGCACCCTTAGTTAGACAATATACGACTATAGTCCAGGGGGCCTACTCTCACAGGTGGCTTAGTTTTTCGGTTACCATGCATGCATCCTTCAGTAGATCACCACTTAAATTTGGTACAATTGTGAAGAAGACATCCTGGTCTTTATAAGGCTCCATTGATGTGGTCCCTGGACTACAAATCTACTTTATTTTTTCCCCATCTGTGTTCCTGACATTGTCATAATATATATGATATGCCCAACAATTAAGACTACCTCGTCGAAGTAGTCATCTTAATCTTGTCAATTTCTGCTGTAAACTTAGTCTTTACAAATCAATCTTAGAGCATTCAGTTTAGATGGATTTAATTTTATATGTCGTGTGGAGTCAAAACTTTTAACTTAAAAATTTTAAATTTCTTTTTTAAGAATACTGAACGCGCCACCAGAGGTGACCTATATAATCAACACATGTCTCGCTTCTCATGGTGGGAAGCCGGTCTTGAGTGGGATAAACACACACGATGTTAAAAATTGGCTACGAAGAGTTGCAATTGCACCCACCATACCCACTATGTGACATGTTACCAAGTTTTCTTCTTCTCATGGCCTTAGCCTTCCAATATTTGATTTCCTACAGTGCATGGTATGTATCTAGAGATGATAATTATTAGTTTACCGTGAAACCTGGAATTAGACATTATTACAAATTAGATGAAAATTCCACAAAATCCTAAATCCAAGAAACAATAAATCATCTGCATTGTAAATGGTATTCTAGTTATTTAATTTTAATGGATCTCTCCTGGTGGCCTCACATTAACCATGACATATGTCTGCTTGAGTAACAGTTGAATATAATGGAAAAGTAATAATTAATGTTATAAATCTGTTTGCAAAATAAAATAATCTGAATCTGGTAATAAGGATGACATATCCATTTGATAGCACTGCAAACCAAATCAATTATAAACAGTTCAAGAAGTTTCATACTTTAAATGCACTTTGTTGCACAAGAGAAGGATAATTTTATGATAAAAATGTAGAATTAGTATACTATATTGTTAGAAACAGTATGAGTTGATTTTACTGTTTGTGTTGAAATTTGAGAATCCCAATGGGATTGAGAATGGGCCCTCAACTCCCCCCCCCCCTACACCAGTTTGACGGAAATATTTTGCAAATAGCTATGTATTGTATTCCAAGAATTTGTTCTTTCAGGTCACAGCAAGAGTGTGGAAAAAGCCAATTCTTTTGTCCCTGAAGGAAAGCCTATCCAGAAAAGTTGAAGTATAGCAACATATATTTGTAAACACTATGGCAGTATTCGCACCACTGGATCTGGGGTCAGACCTCAACAAAGGTAGATGGTTGGAAATACACATAGTAGCTATTATTCTCAAAATGATCATTTATTAATATTCATAAAACTTATCGTATGTTTTTTTTTTCCAGTTCTTACAAATGTCAGTGTCCTGCCAAGATTGTTGTTGGTTGCAATTCAGGAAAGACTGCGATGGTCATCACCAAGATTGTTGAAACTCACAATCCTGAAGTCTCTGAAGAATTGCTCAAGACTTACCATGCTTACCCTGAGGTAGGTGTTCTTAATAAATACAAATAATTAAAAAAAACTCGATCTTGAATACTGTTTTTACAATTAAGAGAACACATTTATAATCTGTAGCTTCTTGGATTCAGTCAAAAAATAATATAAAACTGCATATTAAATACATGGTGATCATGGTGATCATATGTTAAGACATGGCATTCCAGCAGCAAAAATTTGTAGTGTTTTGGGTGCCATGTCAGGCAAGAAGATCACAGCCGAAGACATCCAAAATTTGAAAAAAAACCAAAAAAAAACCGAAGATCTCTGATTGTTGGATGCCATGGAATATATACTCTCAGAAGATGACGGGGCACTATATCAATGTCGACAAAGATTTGTTTGTGGACTCGATCTATATGCAAACATCCCAAATGAGAGAAATGTGTGAAATGTTTCCAGAGGTGGGTGGATTAGGGCTTTACGTCCTGTATTTCTACACCAGTTGGGCTAATTAGGACAAGCAGAGACCATGGCAATGAGATGAAGGAGGAAACAGCCATCCAACTTAGGCTCGACTGGGAATCGAACCCGGGATGACCCAGCGGTTGGAAGCCCAGAGCGCTATTGGTCAGACAAGGCATTCAAATATCAGACATGAAATGATTTTTTCTGACACTCTGACTATTGAAAAAAGATCGCTGACACTGCTTAAATTTTAATGTCATGATGCTCAGGAGTAGGGTGGCGATTACATTGCTGGTAGAATTATTAGGATATAATACTTTTTATTATGGTATTTGTGGTGTTTCAGACATTAGTCTTGTAGAACTATTATATATATATATATATGTATTAATACTTTTTACTCTGCTTAGAGTCCCCCCCCCCCCCACAGTGCCCCCCCCCCCCATTCCAGATTTCCCATTTTGGACTTTATAGTAGCTGACCAAGGAAAAAAATATCCAAGTCAAACAAACCAAACAAAGTGGTAATTATCAAAATCTTGAAATTAAACCAACTGCAAATATATGCTACAGTAGCTTCATCCCAGCACCAATGAGCACCATTCTGTCAATTTGCTCATACTGCACTCACTATAATATTTCTAAAAGGAACATAACTTTGTAAGATTGCTACATTTAGAGACTGGATTGTCTATATAAGTTTGTAGTCAAAAAGACTGCAACATATGTTAAGTAATTTAGTTTTGCTTATAAACTTACCAGAAACCACCTCCATATTTCTTCTGACAGTCTGACTTGTCACGCATGCTTTGGGAATATTACATTTATGGGTTTATTGACCTTTTTTTTATTACATTGCCGAATTTTCAAGCAGTATAGTACATTTCAACAGAATCCAATCTGACAATGCATGCCAGAAACAATGTCACAACCATAAATGTTGAATTAGGACAAATTATTACTTGTATTGTTATTCAATATGAAAGAATTGATGCAAAATCTCCAACCATAAAAAAGTTATAGTTACTTATTTCAGGTAGTGTCACAACCTAGTGCAAATGAACTGAAATGTCACACTAAAAGTAGATTTCAAGTCACCTAGCTTTCTGCACTTGGTATACACACATATTATTTAATCAAAAAGCTATACTTAATATATGCCTTAAGTCCAGAAGATTTTTGCTACAGCAATGTAAACCAATGTGCCTTAATTGTTACGTCCACTTTTTTTTTTGTGTGCGGCAATGATGGAGCAAATCTGCATAAATTGACACTGTTCGGGTATACATAATAAATTTTGTAAGGTCCATCACTGGATCATGCATTTCAAGGTCGAAAATGGCTAAGTGATAATATATATGTGCTATATATCAAATATACATTTTCAGTCGGCCCCTGATTTAGACCCTGTCCCCCCCCCCCCCATGGGCGTCCCTCATTCTAGAAGGTCCAGCTACGCCACTGCTCAGGATGTTTTTTGTCTGAAACCATGAAGTTTTTAGTGATACACTACGTTCAACATTACTGGTTTTGTATCACCTATAGTCAATGTAATTTAAAGTTAGATTGCTAATTTGAAAATTAAGATGACTTATAATGTTTTTATTTATTTTTTTTCAAATATATTTTAAAAGGGTAGCCAGATCAGCCGAAGCTGTTTTACACCCGGGCCCTTTACATCAGTCAAAACAATTAAATAATAAATTCCAGAGATATCAATAACAATTAAAAACCTTTAACAATAAATATACTAACAATAAAATACACAAACAATAAAATACACAATAACCAAGTTATAGCACCAACAATATCATTCACTCATAGGCTGCATTCTTGATACATTTTTTTAGCTGTACTTTAAAGCAATTTAACGTATAACATTCTTTTAAGTTACTTGGCAAATTATTCCAGGTTCTGGCTCCTCTATAGAAAAACATTTTCTTGTGAAATAAATAATTGTGAGCACATATATTGCTTTAAATATTGTAGTGATTCTGACAGAATTTCTGTGTGGTTGTTGTCTGGTTTATCATGGATACAACCAATTGCTTCAGCAAGCATTATTAAAAAAGTCTCACAACTTCATTAGGTCTTCATTCAGGTTTCACCACTTATGTGAATATGAACACTTCCTAATTAGTGGAGGCTCTTAAGGCCAAAAAATGGCAATATCGTTACGCGCTGGACAAAGGTGTGAAACTTTCCCAGATTAAACCACAGAAGATAAGCTTTAAAAAAATCCTAAGCTCCAAAAAGTAAAGCATGGGGAACACTTTCAAAAATTGGTTTCCATGGCAACAAGTGAGCTAATTCTGGTTTGGTTGTGAGACAACTTTATTCTGACCTGGCATTAATTTAAATTAAACTAGAATAATGATTTTTTCAGTGATGATGCACAAGGCCAAATACCTCCAAATGCACATAAAATGATGGGTTAGGCCAAGTTTGGTTTCCATGGAAATGAGTATATGTCTTCAAAAATTGTATCTTTTTAAGGAACAAATATATTAAATTCTACCAGGGCCAGTGTTACATATTTATCTGTATTCTGAAACTTTAAATGAAAACTCAGAATTTCACTCTTTAAAAAAAAAACTAATTCCTCACTATGTTAACTACATGAAAATAATATAAAGGAACTGCTGATGTTCTTTCAGTTTTTGTGGCAAAATTTACTCAGCCTTAAATGTAAATGCCATTTCATTACAGTTGGCAGAATGAACAAGTCAATGTTTTGAGTCACACTCCTAGCTGTGTTCCAATATATCTGTTGTATCCAATGTTGACTCATAAGGTAGTATGACTCATAAGGTAGTATGACTCATAAGGTAGTATGACTAAGGTAGTATGACTCACAAGGTAGTATGAC
The DNA here is from genome assembly GCA_932294295.1 of Alitta virens. Taxonomy (NCBI): domain Eukaryota; kingdom Metazoa; phylum Annelida; class Polychaeta; order Phyllodocida; family Nereididae; genus Alitta; species Alitta virens. The sequence continues at coordinate 3,627,845 of OW028579.1, read as the reverse complement.
TCATAAGGTAGTATGACTGTATGACTCATAAGGTAGTATGACTCATAAGGTAGTATGACTCATAAGGTAGTATTACTCATAAGGTAGTATGACTCATAAGTTAGTATGACTCATAAGTTGGTATGACTCATAAGTTAGTATGACTCATACGTTAGTATGACTCATAAGGTAGTATGACTCATAAGGTAGTATGACTCATCTTTTGAATGCCAGTATGAGTCATTAAGGCAGCTTAATTTCAACACAAAACATAGGTCCATCTATCATCAATGACTCATCAAGTGTCATTTTTACCTTACAAGTGAACAAAAGTTTACATATCAATTCAACCAACTGTAACCACGTACACAGAGCTTCTTTGCTAAATTTCACTCACATCCAGATTGGTGGATATCACTTGAGTAGTTACTTTGAGTGTGTGCATTGGCTCGTTTGATCGGCTGATCAAAATTAAGTCCATTCAAGTCTATTTAAGCAATGGCATGAAGATGTAACTGTTGGTAGCCAAAAAAATTAAGTTAAAAGATGACTTACGAAGTCCATTAGACTGATGGGAACTTACACGTGTGTGTGATTAGTGAAATACATGTGCACTATGCAGTTTTTGATAAAACTCATTTAATTGTCATTGTAGGACAATAATTATTTGTTTCTATGAAGATCCTGGATAGCAACCTAGATGTTGAATTATATTTTTCCATCTCAGAGTAGAAACTCATGGTAGCTATAGCAACACTGACCTTACAATGTACAGTTATCCCATGGAATAACTGTACTTTGCGGAACAGACAAAAAAAAATTAAAAAAAATTTTCATTACTAGGATGCTTTAAAGTCAGGGTGAAATTAATATTCCACTGTAATGGCCGTTTCAACATAGAACTCCACCATTTCACAATAACACACAGACTGTTCTGACTGCTAAGAACAAACACCCCTTATTCATTATACCTAAACTAACATTTTCTGGAGTGCCCCCCCCCCCCCCCTTCTGTTTCGTTCCGTTTCACTAAGTTAAGTTAGCCCCCTTAAGGGCTCCTTAAGTGAGAGTTTTAGTTGGTTTTCTATACTACAGATTTATTTTGTCACCAAGATACGAGATATGTTGTTGTCTTTCTACTGATTAGGCTGAAAGATGGAACCAAATAATGCATTCAAAATCTGTGGTGTGGTGTTTATTGCAGCACTGATTATATTCATATTTTCCATAGACTGGATTAAACCAGGCAATTTAGTTAAAAACACAGTGGATTATGAAGTAATAGTGAAAAGTCATATAAATATTGATGCAGATGGAGAAGTAAATGGTGAGACAGCCATTAAAGATGAGTATTTAAAATATGATGGACCATCTGAAAAAGACAGAAAGCTTGGCTACTGTCAAAGAAGAAGATTTGGCTATGCTCTACCTAAAACTGCTTTGGCAACAATCCCTGGATCAGGAAATACATGGGCAAGATATCTGATAGAACAGGTCACAGGTATTTGCTTTGGTCAGCCCGTTGTATTTTCTTATAGTTTGACCAATTCAGGACTAATTTCTGTGAGATATGGTCTGTGTTTATTTTACCATATAAATCCTTCAAATTTTTGAATGTCATTTTCATTTCGTTCCATTTGTGTAGCAGTGTGTTTATTGGCTTACATTTCTATTTCAGGAATATATTCCAGTTCCGAGAAATGCGATCACTCCCTCGAAAAAGGTGGGTTCTTTGGAGAGTGCATTAGAAAGCAAGGGACTGTGATTGTGACCAAGACTCATCGTTTAAAAAAAAACTTTGTGAAATTGTAAGCATTTATTATGTGAGATAAGAAGTATATTAAGAAAATTATATTTATCTTTGTGAAGATAACAAAACAGATACAATATATGGTATTGAAATGATCCAGACAGGGGTCACATTTATTTTCATCAAAAATTCAAGTTACAAGGAAATTATTGTGTGACAGTCATGCAGCAGTAGGCTGAAGGTCCATGTAAACATTTATAGGATTATGTGAAACCCCTGCATTAGAATTATATAATAAAATGATAGCGTGGCAGCATTTAAAAAATAGCTGAATATAGAATAGAAGGCAAGGTAGGAGGTAGGTGGAAAAAAATGTAGATAAGTAGATAGATAGACAGATATATTTAAATGACACATATCGGGCCACTTTGGAACCATTTTTCATTTCAGAAATACATTTGGCAAAAAGAACAAGTATAGGGGTAATATTTTAGGACAAACCTTGGATCGCATGAAAATTTGAATTTGTTGTGATTTATAAACTGATCACATGAAAGGAAGAATTGTATTGGTTTAGGGGGGTCATGTGACTTCAACAAATATATTTATTTGCTGTCTCCAAGACAAACGATTTTTAGCCAACTTGTGCAAATATGCCAAATTTCTTAATGGTGGTAATTGTTAAAATACTTGTATAACGTTTTCAGCACCAAGGGTGTCATTGTCAGTTATATTCTATGCATTCCAAAGAAGCTGTAATTTAATAATGAAGCAGACACACTTTTTGCATAAAGATATAATTAAATATATATCCAATCACCCTATTATTGCAACTATTTCATGAAAATTCCACACTAAGAAAACTGTACCTTAAATCACATCTCTGCCTTGACCACTTCCACACTATGTTCAATAATTTTTTTTTTTTTTTGTATAATGGTCAAGGCACGGATTCAAAATACAATTAATTTAACGGCCGTTGAGCCAATCAGACGATACATCAAAATAAACGCCTGCTGAAGGGCGCGAAGGCTTTTTTGAACTGCAAGTTTTCTTAGTGTGCCATTGTGCAATTGCATGGTCAGCCAACAGCTTTAGAGCCAAAGTTTCTTTCTTCTTCACTATAAGGTATCAACGTGCTGTGGTTGTCATCAGGAACCCTTTGAAAGCAAGGTCTGCAGAATTACAAAGAAGAAGCACTCACAGTCATATCGACGTCAGCAAGGTCCCTCCGGAAGAATTTCAAGGCAAGGCTTAAGCTATTGTTTTGATGCAAAGCCAAAATACCCACATGATGCATCTACTTTATTTCTTCTGTAACGTTAAAAAAAGATCTTAGTGACTTAGACAGGGATTTGTCACACTTTTGTTTGTGGGTCCTCTGGGCACCTCAAAACAACATATGTTTCAGTTACATTTTGTTGTTTGGCTGTTGAGTACATATCTAGTTTTTGTGTTAAGGCTATTTTCTGAAACATATTCCTTTGATAAGATTTAACTTACATGTACAACTGGTCGTTTCAGGTGGAACAATCAACTATAAGTTGAGCATCTGGAATAAATTCTACACGCGTTTGTTGCAATTTAAGGAACCTCTTCTAGTCGTTATATTTGACAACCTTATTCTGCATTTGAAGGATGAACTGCTTCGGATTTGCGAATTTTTTAGTGTCCCTTGCAGTGAAAATTTAATAAGCTGTGTGCTGAAACATAAAGAAGGAAATTTCCATAGACCCAATCACAATGGATCACATTTATTTACTCCAGATGACTCAGCAAATAGTTCTTTATTTGTTTCTCAAATTAGCGATTTAGTGAAAACAAGGTTCCCAACTTACAAATTTGATCAAATAATTTTGTAAACTACCCAAAAATGACAAAATTGTTGGTCATTCTATTTTTATCTGCCTTTGTACAAACCTGAAAAATAAAAGATCAGTGAAACTGAATAATTCTTGTATTTTTGTGAATTTTTATTAATTTACGACAATATGCATTACATACAGCTGCTCTAGATCTGATTGCAAACACAAAATTGGGTCATGGTGGGCCAACCAGACTCAGCCCATTGGGCCAACAAAGGCTAAAAGTGAGCAAATTATCCAACATTGTCCTATAGGCTTTGGACTGACCTGCCAGACACTGTCATGGCCACACAGTGGGTGTAAGATATGACACACACGCACGTTCATTGCGGGATCCAAGACTGCCATGACCATCTTTATTGCCATAAACCATATACAATGACATATTGTCGTAAACATAAACATGCATCTCCAACATCTCCCTTTAGAACATTTCTAAAATTGACTACTAAAATATGTAACATAAAAATGTAATGTAGTTGGCACAATGGAACAGAGTAATAATGTCTGAAAATTGACTACAAAATTGATTATGCTGCTCGAGCCTAATATCGAAGTCACTAATTGAGTATATGTGCACTACTGTAATAATATGAGCATTTAACAAATTGAAACAGTATAGAGAGACAAGGGTAGACTACTACTGTAATTATATGAGCATTTAACAAATTGAAACACTATAGGGAGACAGGGGTAGACTACTACTGTAATAATATGAGGATTTAACAAATTGAAACAGTATATCACTTCACTCCAGAGGATTGTTCTGCCTCCAGGAAGAAACAGTTTAATATTAAATGTTACAGTCAAAATCCACATGCCGCTTGGATGCCAGCCATTGTTCCCCAAGGCTGGTGGGGCCAACAGCGTGGAGCGGTCATCCTGTCGTCGTATCATTCGAGTTGCAGGGATGACAGAAAGAGGAGGCTGCCGGACAAGCGGACTCTGCTGACTCATGTTATGAAGTCAGCTGCGAAGATGGTTTCTGTTTCGTCTGTACCGTCTGTTCTTCACTTGCACAATGTACGACTAGGGCTACTGTGGTGCTGCACAACTTTAGGCGGTGACCATTCTTTGGATTCAGGAAGTGGAGCCATGTAGACATTTTCGCCAGGCACTAGTTCTAGCAGATCTTGTTTATTTCTGTCATGGGTATCTTGATGAGTTCTGTTTGCGCTTCCAGTTTCCGTTGTATTTCGTTGACATTAAGCTGAATTGGTGGGAGTAGTTTTCAGGCTGAGGGCAACAAGTTCCGTGGTCTTCTACTCATACAAAGCTGAGAGGGAGACATTGAACAACTTGCTAATGGTGTGGTCCTGTAGTCAAGGAGGACCAAGTCTTTGTCTTCTCCTTTGGCCCACAAACTTTTAATAGTCTGAATGGCTCGTTCTGCTTCCCCATTCGAGCGGGGATAGTGAGGCGAGGATGTTGTATGGGTGACTTGCATGACACGGCAGAAGTCTGCAAACTCTCTGGAGCTAAACTAAGCGTAAGCTTTCAGGTACCCCGTGGCAACACATCTGTTCCTTCAGGGCTTTGATGACAGTTCCAGATGACAAATCACTTAATGGGTTGATCTCAATGAACTTCGAGAAATGATCGATTGTGAGGAGATAGTGGTCACCCTCCCACTCAAATATGTCGGACGCTATTGAAATCCAAGGAAGGTCAGGTGCAGCGATGGGACGAAGGGTCTCATTCTGTTGCCTGTTCTGGAACGCATTACACGATGGACAATTGGCTACAAGGTGCTCAATCTGTGTCATCAATCCTGGCCAGAAGAGCGATTCTCGGGCTTTCAGTTTGCACTTAACTATGCCCATGTGGCTTGCGTGAATGAAATTTAACATGTCTGAACGCATGGACGGGGGAACTACTATATGCGCATACCTTTGTATAACACACCATCGGTGACAGTCAGTTCATCACGGAAGTTCCAAAACTCCCTTACACAGTGAGGTGTCCCATCTTTTGTATCTGGCCATCCAGTCAAGACAATAGAACGAAGCCCTTTCGGTCGGCAGTTCTAGCTTGGAATTCTCGGTAGCGCTCTGGGCTAACAGCGATATAGTCAATGACATTAATAAGTTCAGTCTGTAATTCCGGCTTTGTTACTGGGAGGTTGGCCCTGCTCAATGCATCACCAATGAGGATGTTCTTACCAGGTACATATGTGACACGCAGGTCATAGGGTTGCTTGTGATCACTCTGTACCTCCACTGAGCGGCCAAAAATGTAGTGATGGAACTTCTTGCAGCAGTGAACGATAGCCAGGGTTGCTTTTTCAATTTGGGCATATCGTTTTTCTGTGTCTGTCAACGCCCTCAAGGTGTCGGCCACAGGTTGGCCATTTTGTAGCAGTACTCCTCCCAATGCGTAGCTACTAGCATCACACTGAATGGTAGCAGGGAGGTTGGCATCAAAGTAACGAAGAACTGGTGTTTGGCAACAGAGCTCTTTAAGCTGATTGAAGCTTTTCTCCTGAGGTTTGTCCCATTGAAATTCGATGTCTTTCTTCAATAGTTCTCGCAACAGGGCATCCTCCATGCTTAGGTTTGGGATAAATTTGGATAAATATGGGATGAGCCCAAGGAAACGGCTGACAGCTTCTTTATCCTGTGGGACTGGCATGTCCTTCACTGCTTTGACCTTGTCATTGTCAACTTGTATGCCTGTCGCCAATATGACATGACCACATACTTGATAGCTGCCAGTTTGATTTGGCATTTCTCCCAATTTAGTTTAAAATTGTACTGAACTGCCCTTTCTACTACTCTTTTGAGAACTCTGTCGTGGTCAGCTTCATCTTTGCCGGCAATGAGGATGTCATCCATGATGGCTCTGGCTTCTGGTATCCCATCCAACATTGTGTCCATTACCCTCTGGAACACTTCAGGAGCACTCTTGATTCCAAATGGAAGGGGTAGCCATCGGAATCGTCCTATTGGGGTGTTAAAGGTAGTTAAGAAAGTTGACTCCTCATCCAGCTTTATCTGAAGATACCCAGATTTAGCATCAATGCCTGAAAACACTTTGGCACCTGTGGGCATGTCAGCCATGACTTCTTGGAAGGTCAGTATGGGGTAGTGTTCTCGTTTAACAGCTTGATTTAAGTCTTTAGGGTCGATGCATATCCTAACTTTGTTCCCTTTAAGCACAGTCACCATGGAGCTAACCCAATCTGTTGGTCCAGTGACAGGTGCCAACTGGCCTTCCTCGACCATTTCTTTCAGTTTAGAGACAATCTTGTCCTTCAGCGCTTTCGGCTGTCTCCGGGGGCCATGCACAACTGGTGGCACTGTAGGGTCTAGCTGTATTTTGTAGGTCATGGGCAGAATTCCTGTTTTTCTTCAACTCTGGGTATTCGTCAAGACTATTCACCCTTTGAATGAGGCCCAATTTCGTGCTCACGTAACCTGATAACAAGGGTTTTGGTTAAGGTCCACAACGCAGAAGTCGATGTCGAAACGTTTGTCTTTGTATTCAAGCGGTAGTGTGATGTTTCCCACTATGGGCAGCTGGTGTTTTGTGTAGGACTTCAAACTGCAAGCTGGTGGGCGAAGTGTTGCTGTTGGCTGGATTGCATGCAAGACTTTCCGTGGGAGCACTTACCTGCTTGCTCCAGTGTCTATTACATTATTAATTTTCACTTTCTCCCAACAAAGTGATCATGGTGATGCTGCATCCTCATCTGTGACCTGGTCTTGTACAGTGTTGACCAAATGCATGCATTCATCGCTATCATCCTCACTGTCAACTGCATTGGCCTGGTTACTTCTCTGATTCCTTATGCCTCGCTGTCTGATTCTGCAGACTGACTTGAAATGGCCAATGTAGCCACAGTGATTGCATTTTTCATTTCGAGCTGGACACCTCATGTGGTCTGGGCTATATCCACACTTTTCGCATAAGTCCTGTGTTTGTATGGAGGCTGACTGCCTTTCACCTCTGCTGTCATTCTTTGCTGGTTTGTAGTCATATCTGCTTTCGTACCGTACTGTCTTGGTCTTGTCTGATCGGCTTTTGTACTTGGTAAGGGCATTTACTTTTGTATCTTCTTCATTGGCCCTGATGAAACGTAGGCTGTCTCTACTCATCTCAAGTGTCTGACCAATACCTATGGCTTTGGCAAGGGTTAGGGTATCGCCCTCATCTAGGCACCTTTCCATTACATCTTCATTGTGTGATCGTAGGACAATAGCATCTCTCACCATTCGCTCTTCCATTTGTTCAAAACCGCAGTCCCTGACCAATACACGAAGGGCTGTCACAAAACTGTCAAATTTTTCGCCGGGGTCTTGCTTCCGTCTGGAGAATTCTACGGTGGCACGGATGTGATTTTTCTTTGGGGCACCATAGTCTTTGTATTTAGCATACACGCCTGACAAGGCTGCATTTTCGGCTGGGGTGTCTCCATTTGCCTCAGTCCATTGAAATGTTTCATAAACTCTACCTTTGTCTCCAACGAAACCCATAAAATAATTCACCTTTTCAATCTCCGAATTTCCTTTGAGTGGGCTGTTGAAAGTGAAGGTGCAGTGATTGACAAACCGTTGCAATTCTCTAGGGATATCTGGGGCTGTCAAGTTCATTCGGGGCTTTTCACACATTTCCATAGTGGCAGCATGTGGTCCGTAATTCGCCGACTGTTTTGGAGTAGTACGGAGGTTGTCAGTCTGGTCTGACGCAGTCAATCTGTCTCCTGGTCTCTCCCGGACGTTTTTGGCGACTTTTTAGCGGTTAAATAAGCAGGAAGCAAGCGTGGAGTTCAAACTTCTGACACCATTTAAGATATGACACACACACATTCATGGCAGGATCCAAGACGGCCTTGACCTTCTTGATTGCCGTAAACCATATACAATGTCGTAAACATAAACATGCATATCTAACAGTGGGTCAACATTGCCCAGATTCTACAGTGAGGTGACATTTTTGTTGCCCAAATGTGGGCGGACTTGACACTAGGCAGACAGTAGACCAACCAGACAATAGTTTACTCTGACAATGCGCTTATACATCATTGGGCCAACTTACAATAGGTCTACAGTGAGCCAAAATTGAGTTTTATGCCATTATGAACACCATGTCTTGGTTGGCCGTGCCGTGCTTCCATGCAGTGGGCGTAGGTAGAAGTGTGGTAAACACATGTGGTCCCTCCACCACATGATACCACCATGACTGAATGGACTTTCAAAGATTCAACAAATTTACGGGCCAAGTTCAGCTGCCTATATAGCCCATCCACAAACTAAGTATTCCATTATAAGATCATAAAGGCAATACCCGAGAAGCAAGCACCATTGAAGAATTGCAGAGTAACTGTAGAAAAACATAACGATGGTGGGCTTTTCGTAAGTTTTATTGACTAATGATGGCATGAGTTGCCAATCTTCATAAAAATAAATTTAAAAAAAACCAAAAACAAACTAAGTATATACACTACAAAGCTATATCTCTTAGCACTGCAGGCACATTTAATTGTTCCCTTTAACAATGTTATCATGACCTGTTATCCACATAATAACAAAATCACAGAAATAATTTAACTTTTTGCTAAGTAAACACAACTATAATATTTATTTTATTACTTCGAAAGAGTCCAATTGCTTGGAAGAACCTCATACATTACAAACAGAAATAAGGACCTTTCTTTGTCGTAAAAGTTGATAATACTTCATGATACATCTCTGAATTTCATAATTTATAACATGATCTTCATTTCTATTCACTTAATTCATTCTTCAGACTTTTCGACATCCACCAGAAGTGCACCTTTGGCAACAGAATCACCGGGTTTGAAGAAAATTTGCTTGACAACACCAGAATCAGCAGCTTTAACAATGTACTGCAAGAGAATAGTAGAGCATTTATCACAAAACTGCAGATCATTAACTACTCAGTATCGCAGAGCTCTGCATTTGTTATCAATTAGTATTAAAAAGTAGCGGACCATTTAATTTCAAAGCCACATACCTCCATCTTCATAGCAATAAGACTAATCAGCGGGTCTCCGGCTTGAACGTTTTGACCAACTTCTACTGACACCTACAAAAGTAACATAAAGTTGTACTTAAAATAATATTGAGATAACAATTATGAAAACACACCACAATAAACAGCTGTCAAAAGTCTATATTAATTAAAAGGATTCAAATGAAATGATAAGGCACAAGAACGCTAACATAACATTTACAATTTATTGGGTTCACATATTGATAATAATAATAAAAGGGAATGCCACTGAAATTTAAAACTCACTTTCTCGATGACACCAGGCATGGGTGAGACGGCTCCACCTACACCTGCAGCTTTCAACTGACTCTCCACAAATTTGGGAAGAGGAAGCCTCAGTTTGTGCATTCCTTCCTGGATCTAAAATAATACCAAAGTAGTGATAATACTGTAAAGCAAAGAATTAATTACTAGGGCACTTAAACTTCAGAAATAAGAACATTCAGTGACACATTAAATAATGTGTTTATACAATATACATCATACATAAGCACGCTTCACATGTTCACATTTCCCAGTTCCAAGTAATGTTCCCATGAAGGGAACATTATAATTTTTGTGGTAAAATTTTGAAAACAGGTGTGCAGAACTAATGCTCATCAAAATACATACCTATTGTTGTTTATCTTCATGTAAATTTTTAATATATTTCATATTTTAATTTTACAATATTTTATGATATTTCAATTTTAACTTAAGATTTAAAAAATTTAATTGAAACATCAACATTGACATCACCCAAAACAACAATTTAGCAGTAAGTTCTGCTTTGTTAAATATATCGTATTTCTCTTTACAGAACAAAGAGTACAATTAAATATAACACACATCAGAAAATATGCGGAGAGATTCGCCGTTCCTCACTACATTCGCTTTACTCTGGATGCCATCAATGTCACACACAAGAATACTTTTGTCATTTTCTGTGTTAAGTTGTCCTTCAACATTGAAAACTTCATCCTCCGAGCCCATACAAATGCAATGGCTATCATACTGCATATTTCAATAGCCTTGTTGCAAGGCTTAGAATGGAAATACTGACCTAATTACTTTTACAAATTTCAGTGCATTGTTGCATTTCATGATAAGAATAAGTTTCATAAAATGACAAGATGAGAAAAACTCTGGGGAGCAAAGGTTGTTTGACCTTCGGTTTTTTGGGAGCACTCTTATGTGCTATATTTAGATCATAGCATAGGTATATTGTGCTATAAAAATCTGATCTGAACACACCCAGCTACTTTGGGCTGTGGTCAATCTTTGATTCAAATTGTTCAATATCGATAGAGGGCAAACACTGCATTTGGACCTATGACAGGATAGGTAGCTACTTCATATCAGTCGCACAATGTACAGTACTGCCATTTCTTTTATCTCATTGATAGTCATCACATGTAGCTGCAATCTTATACACGAAAGTAATAAGAGTCCATATTTAACTTTATGAATATATATATATATATATATATTGGTATCAGGTTGAAACGTCCAAAAACCGAAACGTCCAAAATCCGAAACGTTCAAAAACCGAAACGTCCAAACCCGTAAAGTCCCATTCCTTAATTGATGAAATGAAAATATTGATAATTTCACTTCTAATAAACAGGCTCAGAATCTGAGGACTTTGTCCTGAGTAGTTGAATACCTAGTTATATAAATTTGGTGTTCATTTCACTAATAAATACCCGATAAAAAATAATAACATAATTTATAATAAATACATTAATGATACATAAATTACGTTTTAAGAACAGTGTACAATTATTTTATGATGTCATTAAGGTATATTATAACAATTATATAACACCTCATATTCAAAAGAAAATATTGACTTTAATTAACTGCTAAAATTAATGAAATATAATCCCTATCAGTTGAACATAACAGGGGTGGAAATATCCAATTGTGGTGGGTTAGGGAATAAAAAAAAAACTCCTGATTGCAATTAATATAATGGTTTTGTGTTATTCGAAATGTGCAATGTGATTGGTCACTCTCTGGAATTTTTGTCCAGAGGACACCAAATTGATCAAAGTATCCTGCTGGAGATATATTATTTATTTATTTATTGTTCCTTTTTTCGTTGTACAGTTAATAAAACAAAATCTGAACATTACAATACTCATTGTTATTATTATGCATATTTTATTCGTGCATTACACTAACATATATCTGCAAGTTTAAATAGTTCATGTGTACATTGGCAAAAATGAAAAAATAAATCGGCCGTTTCGGACATATTTCGGACGTTTTGGGAATCGGGCGTTTCGGTTTTCGGAACATTTTAGGACGTTACGCACACGGATGTTTTGGTTTTTGGACGTTTTGACTTGTATTCTTTTCTTGCAGCATTTCAGTATAATCTTTCACTTTCAAGCATGGACAAAAACACATATGGCGCTCCAGTCGCCTCTGCTGTTTTCTGTTAATTTGGGGGTTTAGCTCCAGAACTAGCACATATAGTCTACTTTTATGTTTTATTGAAAATAAGTGTTATACCAGTAAAAATGTCCCATATATCATTTATATGCGAAGTAACCATCAAATTAATTTCGTTTTTACCACCAGGGGGCCAGAAAAAGTGGGACAAGCATTCATTCACAAGATAGGTGTAAAAAATCAGTGGTGAAAATGCATTTAAACCCATTCTTATGCTTGGAAACATATTATTAAGTTTGTCATTGAATTAACGTGCAATTGGTATTTGTCAGACACATTTCTTAAAACTATTGTGACCTTGATTTTTCTTTTATTATTTTAAACAAGAACACTTGCTTTAACTTTGTACAAAATTTCATGGCATTCTTAGTGGTAGAACTGAATACCCACAATTGTCTTGAACTAAATAAGTAATTATACAATAAAGACACTACAAGTTATGACACACATGGCTTAAATAACTATCAATAATCTTTTTCTTAATATAAATTTAAAAACTATATATTGAGTGAGTATAAAGTTTGTCCTGAATATCAATTGGCATATTATTAAAATTAATAGGGAACCTGTAGCTTATAGATTGTCTTGCAAACTCATGCCTCACAGCAGGCACTCGACGATTCCCTCTTGCTCTAGTTAAGTATTCATGAAAGTAATCATCACTCAAACTTATCAAAAGATAGTCTGGTAAAAATTGATTTTCATATTTGTAACAAAATAAGCAGTCATACAGTGCACATAGATCAATCTTAAGTAAAAATAACCGTTAAAAAAAAACTTCAGCATGACTTCTATAGCCACTTTTTGTCATTATTCTAACTACTCTTTTTTGCAATGAGAAAAGTCTCCTAGCTTTTGAACCCCAAATAAGTGGGCCATAACTAATATAGGGCTGTGTCAAAGAAATATAAATAAGTTTTAATTCACTGATTGTTGATTCATTATCACAGTAGTTTTTGAAAATTTATTTGCTGCCATGTTTGAATGATGTTTCCACGTAAGATTATTGTCAAGAATAATCCCAAGTAAATAAAAATTGTCAACATATTCAATTTTTTGGCTATCAAAATTTAAATTGGGATATGTTATAATTCTTTGATACGTGTGAAACACCATTGCTTTTGTTTTTGAAGTATTTAGTTACAGTTTGTTTAATTTCATCCAATCATTTACATTTTGTAGTTCACTGTTAATAGTTTCATCAGAATTATCCCCTGTGGTACTTATACTAGTAATTAAAGTTGTATCATCTGCGTACAATACAGGATAGAAAATATTTGTTGCTAGATAAAAATCATTTATATACATAAGCAATAGTGGCGGTCCAAGAATGGAACCTTGTGGAACACCACAGCAAATATCTAAATAGTCTGAATTAGTATTATTATATTGAACATATTGGGATCGGTTTGTGAGATAATTTCTTGGAAAATCCAATAATAATATAATTTGATGATCTAATGTATCAAAGGCCTTCGAGAGGTCTAAGTAAATGTTACTGGGGACTAAATTTTTATCCATGTCTTGTATAATTCTATTAACAACTACTAAAATTGCAAATTCAGTAGAATGATTACTTCGAAAGCCATATTGACTGATATAAAATAATTTATTTCTTATGAAGAAGTTGTATATTTGATTATACATTACTTTCAAAAAAGATTTGATACACTGGATAAGATTGACACTTGTTGATAATTTTCAAAATATTTATCATCACTTTTTTTGTACATTGGTAATATCTTAGCTGTTTTTGATAAGTCGAGAAATATGCCTGTCCTAATACTTTGATTTATTACTGAAGTTAATGGGTCTGCCATTTCATTTTTCAAGTATTTTAATAATTGATTTGAAGCACCATCAATACCATAGTCTTTGGTTTTAGGCTATCTATAGTTTCAATAATCATATTACTACTAATTTCATGAAATTTAAACTCATGCATACTGGGATTATACAGATAATCACGGAAGCATTTATTCTGTTGTGTTTATATTCTATCTGCCAGTCGCGGTCCAACATTTACATAGTATTGATTGAATCTATCCTTCTCATCAGAAGTTTTTGAGCCATTTACTAATAAGCACTTAGAAAATTATTTTCTTGATTTTATTTTATTAATAATAGAGTATATTGTGACCCAAGTATTTTTCATATCAGATTTATATTTATTAAAGAGATTTGCATAGTAATTTTATTTAGCAATGTGTATACTGATCCTTAGTATTCTATTGTATGTTTTTAATGTAGTTAATTGTCTTTCATAATATATACTGTGAAGTGAAAGTGACTTGAGTTTAGTATATAACTTTTCACGATAAGAAATTGATTTCAAAATACCAAAAGTAATCCATTTGGATTTTCTATATCTATACTTATTAAATTTTACATACCATACTTTGAAATGTTTTTGTATCAATTCATTAAGTATTTCACTAAAGTTTGCATAACTATCATTTGGAGTTAGACCTAAAACATTTCTTCTAAACTGATCTGACTGCAAATCATTCTTCAAATTACTGTATGGTTCAGTTGATGAAGTTACTACTTTAATTCTTAGGTTTTTTGTTAAACTTTAAATAATCTAGAAAGATAAAATAAGGCAAATGGTCAGAAATTTGATTCATCAAAATACCAGAAATAGTATAAGAAATTAACTATAAGTATACCCTGAAGCTGAGTTAATCTGGTAGGCATTGTAATTTTTGGTTTGTATCCACAGGAGATAACCATTTCTAAGGAACTATTTACATGACTATTTCCAATACATTTCAGAAGATCTAAGTTGAAATCACCAGTGACTAATATATCCTTTACATTTTTAAAGGTATTGAAAACAGCATTTCTTTCATCTTTAAATGTATTAATCCAATGTCGAAAAAAACAAGGGCATTATCTAACTTATACCACTTAATTGGATTGTTTGTGTTTATGTTTATGTTTGTCAGAGATTGAGACACTTAAATCTGAAGCAATACAATTAAAGACTTATTTCAATTGACATTGCATTTCAAAATGAATGACAATTTGGAGAGGAGTTTTGCTGATTTCAGTGAATTTAATGATTGTAATGCATCCTTTGACATTGGATCTACTCAATTATTGGATATACCAACACAATTGCTATTTGCACCGGATGGCAGAAAAACTGCCAATAGATATGATGCGGAAGTGAAAGTGCTTTCACTAATTCTTTGCTGGACAGAAAATTTAAGGTTAAGTTTTTGTGCATTAATTTTGATTTAATCATTAAGGCTGGGTTCACTATTTTGCAGGATCAGTTGCATAAGATGTTGCCTATTTTGCAAGACATTTGTTTGCTTGTTAAGTGTTTGCTTGTTAAATTTTGCCACAACATGTGCTCATATAAGTGTGACCATGTCCTCCCTGCTGTTCTTAGTACATGTGATATATCCCCCTGTAATCCAGGCTTCTGATTGGCTGTGGAAGGCAAACAGTGGTATAAGTGATAGATAATGACCGCGTTTGAGTAAATATGCAATTTATTCGAGGCTTTAGCCAAGGATTAATTGCATATTCACGAAAACAAGGTCATTATCTAACTTATGCCACTTGTTTTGTTTGTAGTTGTTTGATCACTTGCACATGACATTCTCCCCTTAAAACTTTTGCTTGCTTATTATATAAGATGTTCATTTGATTGTTGTGTTTTGTTTCATTGTTTTACTACAACTTGTAGCCAGTCAAGTGTGACTATATTCTCCCAGGTATATGCAATTTATCCCCCTGGAATCTTGGCCTCTGATTGGATGAAAAAGGCAAACAGTGGTATAAATATGGGTAGACAGTCAGCAATGCATGGATCAACTTGTGAATAATTTAGAGAGGATAATGTCAGCTATTATGTTCATATGATATCACTCTGAGAAATCACAGATTAATATATATATATATGTAGAAGTTCGTTGTTTGGTTTTTGAAACAATGAAGTAAACTTGAAGATTAACCAGTGCATACACTTGCACTTCCAATATGTCATACACTCAACATTTTTAGTAAATCAATAGTCAAACTTGCTACTAAACCCTGAGAAACAAAGTAATACAATCATCATGATAAAAGCATACATACAAGCATATTACTTCACATCTGTTATTTAACAAGAGGAGGAATGTCCATCAGAAAAAGTTAATAAAAATTGGCTCCGATAATTATCATTACAGAGAGTTTCTGATACCCATCAGAATCTTCCCCAGGACATTTTGACCTGACCACTTATTCTGATCTGCTACATCTGGGTCATCAAGAGCCAAGCCAATTCCCCAAAGTTTATTTTTGGCTTCAACTATAGTATTTCCCTTTGAGTTCATCAGAAAGTTCTTGGCATGCAAGCCAATCAGATTCATTCACGTGAAGTTTGTCACCTAAAGATTTGCAGTCTCTGGGAGAGTTTGCTAATAGAATCTTCACGGCTATTTCTGTTTTTTCAGCAAAAAGCTCCTTTTCATAAGATACTGTTCAACAGAATTGAACATTGACCATCAACACTTATTTCTGTGTCATAGAAATTTGAAAGAGGGGATGCTGCCGTGAAAAACCCTATAACAGTTCGGGCCACTTGTCTTGTAGTGATGACAAATTCTTTATAGTGAATAGTGGCTCTGTGACCAAGTTGTGTTGCTCATTTCATAGGATGCAACATTTTCCCCTCAGCATTTACATAAAAGTCCTCAAGCATAAATATTCTGGACCCTTTTAGATTCTTCTTGGCTGCCCAATCCTTTTGTCTATCATTGAAGTGCAAGAAACACATATTACAAGCTGTGGACTAGGCCCATATTGCAGGTGTGTAGTCTCTGGAACACAATGTCTCTGACATCTGACAGCAGTTTTTCTTGTAAAATCTTTCGTACCTTTAGTTCACAGTTCTCAAGGGGGGTTCATCGATGCCATCAAAAATCAGGTTATCCCTGCGACTGTAATCTTTGATAGTTACCAATTCACGTTGGATGGTCACAATGGATAGCAGTTCATCATTATTTCTCTCTGATGGTCTAGTAGACATCGGACTTGAAGTGTGTGATGCTGTCTTTTTCAATGACATTTCAATAATACTGACAGCTAGATGTGAAATGTAATATTTTGATGCAGGTGAGTTCTGTCACAGTTCATGGGACCATAAGCAGCAAACAACAATGACAAACAAAGGTCAGAATAGAGCAAAATAGTCAATTCACTGTTTGAAACTACTGCTACATAATAGTCAATTCACAGTTTGACACTACTGCTACATTAGCATGTATAATAATGCTGTGCCATATAGTTGATCATTGGACCAGACAATCATCCAGGCTTGACCAGCCTTAAAACATAATGCTTTACATGTTGAATCCAAATACTCTTAATCTGCAAGTTGCTGGGTTATCTTTAAGTGAATGTTTTCGCTGATATTCTATACTGCAGAAATATTTTGTCACCAACATATGAGACATATTGTCTGTCTACTGATTAGGTTAAAGATGGAACCAAATAATGCATTCAAAATCTCTGGTGTGGTGATTATTGCAGCACTGATTATATTCATATTTTCCATAGACTGGATTAAAACAACAAATTTAGTTAAAAATCCAGTGGATTACGGAGCAGTAGTGAAAAGTCATACAAATATTGATGCAGATGGAGAAGTAAATGGTGAGACAGCCATTAAAGATGAGTATTTAAAATATGATGGACCATCTGAAAACGACAGAAAGTTTGGCTACTGTCAAAGAAGAAGATTTGGCCATGCTCTACCTAAAACTGCTTTGGCAACAATCCCTGGATCAGGAAATACATGGGCAAGATATCTGATAGAACAGATCACAGGTATTTGCTTTGGTCAGCCCGTTGTATTTTCTTAGTTTGGCCAATTCAGGACAAATTTTTGTCAGATGGTCTGAGTTTATCTTACCATATAAATCCTTCAAATTTTCGGAAATTCTGAAATTATTGTCAATATGTTGAATGTCATTTGCATTTTGTTCCATTTGTGTAACACTGTTTATTGGCTTACATTTCTATTTCAGGAATATATTCCAGTTCCGTGTTCTGCGATAGTCACCTCAGTGGAGGTGGGTTCCTTGGAGAGTGCATTAGAAAGCCAGGGACTGTGATTGTGACCAAGACTCATAATCTAAGAAACTTTGTGGAATTGTAAACATTCATTATGTGAGATAAGAAGTATATTAAGAAAAGTATATTTGTCTTTGTGGAGATAACAAAACAGATACAATATATGGTATTGAAATGATCCAGACAGGGGTCACATTTATTTTCATCAAATATTCAAGTTACAAGGAAATTATTGTGTGACAGTCAGTAGTAGGCTGAAAGTCCATGTAAACATTTATAGGATAATGTGAAACCCTTGCATTACAATTATATAATAAAATGATAGCGTGGCAGCATTTAAAAAATAGTTGAATATAGAAAAGAAGACAGGAGAGGAGTTAGGTGGAAAAAAATTAAGATAAGTAGATAGATAGACAGATATATTTAAATGACACATATCGGGCCACTTTGGAACCATTTTTCATTTCAGAAATACATTTGGAAAAAACGACAAGTATAGGTGTAATATTTTAGGACAAACCTTGGATGGCATGAAAATGTGAATTTGTTGTGATTTATAAACTGATCACATGAAAGGAAGAATTGTATTGGTTTAGGGGGGTCATGTGACTTCAACAAATATATTTATTTGCTGTCTCCAAGACAAACGATTTTTAGCCAACTTGTGCAAATATGCCAAATTTCTTAATGGTGGTAATTGTTAAAATACTTGTATAACGTTTTCAGCACCAAGGGTGTCATTGTCAGTTATATTGTATGCATTCCAAAGAAGCTGTAATTTAATAAATGAAGCAGACACACTTTTTGCATAAAGATATAATTAAATATATATCCAATCACCCTATTATTGCAACTATTTCATGAAAATTCCACACTAAGAAAACTGTACCTTAAATCACATCTCTGCCTTGACCACTTCCACACTATGTTCAATAATTTTTTTTTTTTTTTGTATAATGGTCAAGGCACAGATTCAAAATACAATTAATTTAACGGCTGTTGAGCCAATCAGACGATACATCAAAATAAACGCCTGCTGAAGGGCGCGAAGGCTTTTTTGAACTGCAAGTTTTCTTAGTGTGCCATTGTGCAATTGCATGGTCAGCCAACAGCTTTAGAGCCAAAGTTTCTTTCTTCTTCACTATAAGGTATCAACGTGCTGTGGTTGTCATCAGGAACCCTTTGAAAGCAAGGTCTGCAGAATTACAAAGAAGAAGCACTCACAGTCATATCGACGTCAGCAAGGTCCCTCCGGAAGAATTTCAAGGCAAGGCTTAAGCTATTGTTTTGATGCAAAGCCAAAATACCCACATGATGCATCTACTTTATTTCTTCTGTAACGTTAAAAAAATATCTTAGTGACTTAGACAGGGATTTATCACACTTTTGTTTGTGGGTCCTCTGGGCACCTCAAAACAACATATGTTTCAGTTACATTTTGTTGTTTGGCTGTTGAGTACATATCTAGTTTTTGTGTTAAGGCTATTTTCTGAAACATATTCCTTTGATAAGATTTAACTTACATGTACAACTGGTCGTTTCAGGTGGAAAAATCAACTATAAGTTGAGCATCTGGAATAAATTCTACACGCGTTTGTTGCAATTTAAGGAACCTCTTCTAGTCGTTATATTTGACAACCTTATTCTGCATTTGAAGGATGAACTGCTTCGGATTTGCGAATTTTTTAGTGTCCCTTGCAGTGAAAATTTAATAAGCTGTGTGCTGAAACATAAAGAAGGAAATTTCCATAGACCCAATCACAATGGATCACATTTATTTACTGCAGATGACTTAGCAAATAGTTCTTTATTTGTTTCTCAAATTAGCGATTTAGTGAAAAAAAGGTTCCCAACTTACAAATTGATCAAATAATTTTGTAAACTACCCAAAAATGACAAAATTGTTGGTCATTCTATTTTTATCTGCCTTTG
Organism: Alitta virens; assembly: GCA_932294295.1. NCBI lineage: Eukaryota > Metazoa > Annelida > Polychaeta > Phyllodocida > Nereididae > Alitta > Alitta virens. The sequence goes on along the minus strand of OW028579.1, from coordinate 3,607,793 downwards.
TACAAACCTGAAAAATAAAAGATCAGTGAAACTGAATAATTCTTGTATTTTTGTGAATTTTTATTAATTTACGACAATATGCATTACATACAGCTGCTCTAGATCTGATTGCAAACACAAAATTGGGTCATGGTGGGCCAACCAGACTCAGCCCATTGGGCCAACAAAGGCTAAAAGTGAGCAAATTATCCAACATTGTCCTATAGGCTTTGGACTGACCTGCCAGACACTGTCATGGCCACACAGTGGGTATAAGATATGACACGCACGCACGTTCATGGCGGGATCCAAGACTGCCATGACCTTCTTTATTGCCATAAACAATATACAATGAAATATTGTCGTAAACATAAACATGCATCTCCAACATCTCCCTTTAGAACATTTCTAAAATTGACTACTAAAATATGTAACATAAAAATGTAATGTAGTTGGCACAATGGAACAGAGTAATAATGTCTGAAAATTGACTACAAAATTGATTATGCTGCTCGAGCCTAATATCGAAGTCACTAATTGAGTATATGTGCACTACTGTAATAATATGAGCATTTAACAAATTGAAACAGTATAGAGAGACAAGGGTAGACTACTACTGTAATAATATGAGCATTTAACAAATTGAAACACTATAGGGAGACAGGGGTAGACTACTACTGTAATAATATGAGGATTTAACAAATTGAAACAGTATATCACTTCACTCCAGAGGATTGTTCTGCCTCCAGGAAGAAACAGTTTAATATTAAATGTTACAGTCAAAATCCACATGCCGCTTGGATGCCAGCCATTGTTCCCCAAGGCTGGTGGGGCCAACAGCGTGGAGCGGTCATCCTGTCGTCGTATCATTCGAGTTGCAGGGATGACAGAAAGAGGAGGCTGCCGGACAAGCGGACTCTGCTGACTCATGTTATGAAGTCAGCTGCGAAGATGGTTTCTGTTTCGTCTGTACCGTCTGTTCTTCACTTGCACAATGTACGACTAGGGCTACTGTGGTGCTGCACAACTTTAGGCGGTGACCATTCTTTGGATTCAGGAAGTGGAGCCATGTAGACATTTTGGCCAGGCACTAGTTCTAGCAGATCTTGTTTATTTCTGTCATGGGTATCTTGATGAGTTCTGTTTGCGCTTCCAGTTTCCATTGTATTTCGGTGACATTAAGCTGAATTGGTGCGAGTAGTTTTCAGGCTGAGGGCAACAGGTTCCGTGGTCTTCTACTCATACAAAGCTGAGAGGGAGACATTGAACAACTTGCTAATGGTGTGGTCCTGTAGTCAAGGAGGACCAAGTCTTTGTCTCCTCCTTTGGCCCACAAACTTTTAATAGTCTGAATGGCTCGTTCTGCTTCCCCATTCGAGCGGGGATAGTGAGGCGAGGATGTTGTATGGGTGACTTGCATGACACGGCAGAAGTCTGCAAACTCTCTGGAGCTAAACTAAGCGTAAGCTTTCAGGTACCCCGTGGCAACACATCTGTTCCTTCAGGGCTTTGATGACAGTTCCAGATGACAAATCACTTAATGGGTTGATCTCAATGAACTTCGAGAAATGATCGATTGTGAGGAGATAGTGGTCACCCTCCCACTCAAATATGTCGGACGCTATTGAAATCCAAGGAAGGTCAGGTGCAGCGATGGGACGAAGGGTCTCATTCTGTTGCCTGTTCTGGAACGCATTACACGATGGACAATTGGCTACAAGGTGCTCAATCTGAGTCATCAATCCTGGCCAGAAGAGCGATTCTCGGGCTTTCAGTTTGCACTTAACTATGCCCAGGTGGCTTGCGTGAATGAAATTTAACATGTCTGAACGCATGGACGGGGGAACTACTATATGCGCATACCTTTGTATAACACACCATCGGTGACAGTCAGTTCATCACGGAAGTTCCAAAACTCCCTTACACAGTGAGGTGTCCCATCTTTTGTATCTGGCCATCCAGTCAAGACAATAGAACGAAGCCCTTTCGGTCGGCAGTTCTAGCTTGGAATTCTCGGTAGCGCTCTGGGCTAACAGCGATATAGTCAATGACATTAATAAGTTCAGTCTGTAATTCCGGCTTTGTTACTGGGAGGTTGGCCCTGCTCAATGCATCACCAATGAGGATGTTCTTACCAGGTACATATGTGACACGCAGGTCATAGGGTTGCTTGTGATCACTCTGTACCTCCACTGAGCGGCCAAAAATGTAGTGATGGAACTTCTTGCAGCAGTGAACGATAGCCAGGGTTGCTTTTTCAATTTGGGCGTATCGTTTTTCTGTGTCTGTCAACGCCCTCAAGGTGTCGGCCACAGGTTGGCCATTTTGTAGCAGTACGTCACACTGAATGGTAACAGGGAGGTTGGCATCAAAGTAACGAAGAACTGGTGTTTGGCAACAGAGCTCTTTTAGCTGATTGAAGCTTTTCTCCTGAGGTTTGTCCCATTGAAATTCGATGTCTTTCTTCAATAGTTCTCGCAACAGGGCATCCTCCATGCGTAGGTTTGGGATAAATTTGGATAAATATGGGATGAGCCCAAGGAAACGGCTGACAGCTTCTTTATCCTGTAGGACTGGCATGTCTTTCACTGCTTTGACCTTGTCATTGTCAACTTGTATGCCTGTCGCCAATATGACATGACCACATACTTGATAGCTGCCAGTTTGATTTGGCATTTCTCCCAATTTAGTTTAAAATTGTACTGAACTGCCCTTTCTACTACTCTTTTGAGAACTCTGTCGTGGTCAGCTTCATCTTTGCCGGCAATGAGGATGTCATCCATGATGGCTCTGGCTTCTGGTATCCCATCCAACATTGTGTCCATTACCCTCTGGAACACTTCAGGAGCACTCTTGATTCCAAACGGAAGGCGTAGCCATCGGAATCGTCCTATTGGGGTGTTAAAGGTAGTTAAGAAAGTTGACTCCTCATCCAGCTTAATCTGAAGATACCCAGATTTAGCATCAATGCCTGAAAACACTTTGCCACCTGTGGGCATGTCAGCCATGACTTCTTGGAAGGTCAGTATGGGGTAGTGTTCTCGTTTAACAGCTTGATTTAAGTCTTTAGGGTCGATGCATATCCTAACTTTGTTCCCTTTAAGTACAGTCACCATGGAGCTAACCCAATCTGTTGGTCCTGTGACAGGTGCCAACTGGCCTTCCTCGACCATTTCTTTCAGTTTAGAGACAATCTTGTCCTTCAGCGCTTTCGGCTGTCTCCGGGGGCCATGCACAACTGGTGGCACTGTAGGGTCTAGCTGTATTTTGTAGGTCATGGGCAGAATTCCTGTTTTTCTTCAACTCTGGGTATTCGTCAAGACTATTCACCCTTTGAATGAGGCCCAATTTCTTGCTCACGTAACCTGATAACAAGGGTTTTTGGTTGAGGTCCACAACGCAGAAGTCAAATCGTTTGTCTTTGTATTCAAGCGGTAGTGTGATGTTTCCCACTATGGGCAGCTGGTATTTTGTGTAGGACTTCAAACTGCAAGCTGGTGGGCGAAGTGTTGCTGTTGGCTGGATTGCATGCAAGACTTTCAGTGGGAGCACTTACCTGCTTGCTCCAGTGTCTATTACATTATTAATTTTCACTTTCTCCCAACAAAGTGATCATGGTGATGCTGCATCCTCATCTGTGACCTGGTCTTGGACAGTGTTGACCAAATGCATGCATTCATCGCTGTCATCCTCGCTTTCAACTGCATTGGCCTGGTTACTTTTCTGATTCTGTATGCCTCGCTGTCTGATTCTGTAGACTGACTTGAAATGGCCAATGTAGCCACAGTGATTGCATTTTTCATTTCGAGCTGGACACCTCATGTGGTCTGGACTATATCCACACTTTTCGCACAAGTCCTGTGTTTGTCTGGAGCCTGACTGCCTTTGGTCACCTCTGCTGTCATTCTTTGCTGGTTTGTAGTCATATCTGCTTTCGTACCGTACTGTCTTGGTCTTGTTTGGTCGGCTTTTGTACTTGGTAAGGGCATTTACTTTTTTATTTTCTTCATTGGCCCTGATGAAACATAGGCTGTCTCTACTCATCTCAAGTGTCTGACCAATACCTATGGCTTTGGCAAGGGTTAGGGTATCGCCCTCATCTAGGCACCTTTCCATTACATCTTCATTGTGTGATCGTAGGACAATAGCATCTCTCACCATTCGCTCTTCCATTTGTTCAAAACCGCAGTCCCTGACCAATAGACGAAGGGCTGTCACAAAACTGTCAAATTTTTCGCCGGGGTCTTGCTTCCGTCTGGAGAATTCTACGGTGGCACGGATGTGATTTTTCTTTGGGGCAACATAGTCTTTGTATTTAGCATACACGCCTGCCAAGGCTGCATTTTCGGCTGGGGTGTCTCCATTTGCCTCAGTCCATTGAAATTTTTCATAAACTCTACCTTTGTCTCCAACGAAACCCATAAAATAATTCACCTTTTCAATCTCAGAATTTCCTTTGAGTGGGCTGTTGAAAGTGAAGGTGCAGTGATTGACAAACCGTTGCAATTCTCTAGGGAGATCTGGGGCTGTCAAGTTCATTCGGGGCTTTTCACACATTTCCATAGTGGCAGCATGTGGTCCGTAATTCGCCGACTGTTTTGGAGTAGTACGGAGGTTGTCAGTCTGGTCTGACACAGTCAATCTGTCTCCTGGTCTCTCCCGGACGTTTTTGGCGACTTTTTAGCGGTTAAATAAGCAGGAAGCAAGCGTGGAGTTCAAACTTCTGACACCATTTAAGATATGACACACACACATTCATGGCGGGATCCAAGACGGCCTTGACCTTCTTGATTGCCGTAAACCATATACAATGTCGTAAACATAAACATGCATATCTAACAGTGGGTCAACATTGCCCAGATTCTACAGTGAGGTGACATTTTTGTTGCCCAAATGTGGGCGGACTTGACACTAGGCAGACAGTAGACCAACCAGACAATAGTTTACTCTGACAATGCGCTTATACATCATTGGGCCAACTTACAATAGGTCTACAGTGAGCCAAAATTGAGTTTTATGCCATTATGAACACCATGTCTTGGTTGGCCGTGCCGTGCTTCCATGCAGTGGGCGTAGGTAGAAGTGTGGTAAACACATGTGGTCCCTCCACCACATGATACCACCATGACTGAATGGACTTTCAAAGATTCAACAAATTTACGGGCCAAGTTCAGCTGCCTATATAGCCCATCCACAAACTAAGTATTCCATTATAAGATCATAAAGGCAATACCCGAGAAGCAAGCACCATTGAAGAATTGCAGAGTAACTGTAGAAAAACATAACGATAGTGGGCTTTTCGTCAGTTTTATTGACTAATGATGGCATGAGTTGCCAATCTTCATAAAAATAAATTAAAAAAAAACCAAAAACAAACTAAGTATATACACTACAAAGCTATATCTCTTAGCACTGCAGGCACATTTAATTGTTCCCTTTAACAATGTTATCATGACCTGTTATCCACATAATAACAAAATCACAGAAATAATTTAACTTTTTGCTAAGTAAACGCAACTATAATATTTATTTTATTACTTCCAAAGAGTCCAATTGCTTGGAAGAACCTCATACATTACAAACAGAAATAAGGACCTTTCTTTGTCGTAAAAGTTGATAATACTTCATGATACATCTCTGAATTTCATAATTTATAACATGATCTTCATTTCTATTCACTTAATTCATTCTTCAGACTTTTCGACATCCACCAGAAGTGCACCTTTGGCAACAGAATCACCGGGTTTGAAGAAAATTTGCTTGACAACACCGGAATCAGCAGCTTTAACAATGTACTGCAAGAGAATAGTAGAGCATTTATCACAAAACTGCAGATCATTAACTACTCAGTATCGCAGAGCTCTGCATTTGTTATCAATAAGTATTAAAAAGTAGCGGACCATTTAATTTCAAAGCCACATACCTCCATCTTCATAGCAATAACTAATCAGCGGGTCTCCGGCTTGAACATTTTGACCAACTTCTACTGACACCTACAAAAGTAACATAAAGTTGTACTTAAAATAATATTGAGATAACAATTATGAAAACACACCACAATAAACAGCTGTCAAAAGTCTATATTAATTAAAAGGATTCAAATGAAATGATAAGGCACAAGAACGCTAACATAACATTTACAATTTATTGGGTTCACATATTGATAATAATAATAAAAGGGAATGCCACTGAAATTTAAAACTCACTTTCTCGATGACACCAGGCATGGGTGAGACGGCTCCCTGACTCTCCACAAATTTGGGAAGAGGAAGTCTCAGTTTGTGCATTCCTTCCTGGATCTAAAATAATACCGAAGTGGTGATAATACTGTAAAGCAAAGAAGTAATTACTGGGGCAATTAAACTTCAGAAATAAGAACATTCAGTGACACATTAAATAATGTGTTTATACAATATACATCATACATAAGCACGCTTCACATGTTCACATTTCCCAGTTCCAAGTAATGTTCCCATGAAGGGAACATTATAATTTTTGTGGTAAAATTTTGAAAACAGGTGTGCAGAACTAATGCTCATCAAAATACATACCTATTGTTGTTTATCTTCATGTAAATTTTTAATATATTTCATATTTTAATTTTACAATATTTTATAATATTTCAATTTTAACTTAAGATTTAAAAAATTTAATTGAAACATCAACATTGACATCACCCAAAACAACAATTTAGCAGTAAGTTCTGCTTTGTTAAATATATCGTATTTCTCTTTACAGAACAAAGAGTACAATTAAATATAACACACATCAGAAAATATGCGGAGAGATTCGCCGTTCCTCACTACATTCGCTTTACTCTGGATGCCATCAATGTCACACACAAGAATACTTTTGTCATTTTCTGTGTTAAGTTGTCCTTCAACATTGAAAACTTCATCCTCCGAGCCCATACAAATGCAATGGCTATCATACTGCATATTTCAATAGCCTTGTTGCATTTCATGATAAGAATAAGTTTCATAAAATGACAAGATGAGAAAAACTCTGGGGAGCAAAGGTTGTTTGACCTTCGGTTTTTTGGGAGCACTCTTATGTGCTATATTTAGATCATAGCATAGGTATATTGTGCTATAAAAATCTGATCTGAACACACCCAGCTACTTTGGGCTGTGGTCAATCTTTGATTCAAATTGTTCAATATCGATAGAGGGCAAACACTGCATTTGGACCTATGACAGGATAGGTAGCTACTTCATATCAGTCGCACAATGTACAGTACTGCCATTTCTTTTATCTCATTGATAGTCATCACATGTAGCTGCAATCTTATACACGAAAGTAATAAGAGTCCATATTTAACTTTATGAATATATATATATATATATATATTGGTATCAGGTTGAAACGTCCAAAAACCGAAACGTCCAAAATCCGAAACGTTCAAAAACCGAAACGTCCAAACCCGTAAAGTCCCATTCCCTAATTGATGAAATGAAAATATTGATAATTTCACTTCTAATTAACAGGCTCAGAATCTGAGGACTTTGTCCTGAGTAGTTGAATACCTAGTTATATAAATTTGGTGTTCATTTCACTAATAAATACCCGATAAAAAATAATAACATAATTTATAATAAATACATTAATGATACATAAATTACGTTTTAAGAACAGTGTACAATTATTTTATGATGTCATTAAGGTATATTTTAACAATTATATAACACCTCATATTCAAAAGAAAATATTGACTTTAATTAACTGCTAAAATTAATGAAATATAATCCCTATCAGTTGAACATAACAGGGGTGGAAATATCCAATTGTGGTGGGTTAGGGAATAAAAAAAAAACTCCTGATTGCAATTAATATAATGGTTTTGTGTTATTCGAAATGTGCAATGTGATTGGTCACTCTCTGGAATTTTTGTCCAGAGGACACCAAATTGATCAAAGTATCCTGCTGGAGATATATTATTTATTTATTTATTGTTCCTTTTTTCGTTGTACAGTTAATAAAACAAAATCTGAACATTACAATACTCATTGTTATTATTATGCATATTTTATGCGTGTGTTACACTAACATATATCTGCAAGTGTACATTGGCAAAAATGAAAAAATAAATCGGCCGTTTCGGACATATTTCGGACGTTTCGGGAATCGGGCGCTTCGGTTTTCGGAACATTGGACGTTACGCACACGGATTTTTTGGGTTTTTGGACGTTTTGACTTGTATTCTTTTCTTGCAGCATTTCAGTATAATCTTTCACTTTCAAGCATGGACAAAAACACATATGGCGCTCCAGTCGCCTCTGCTGTTTTCTGTTAATTTGGGGGTTTAGTTCCAGAACTAGCACATATAGTCTACTTTTATGTTTTATTGAAAATAAATGTTATACCAGTAAAAATGTCCCATATATCATTTATATGCAAGAAGTAACCATCAAATCAATTTCGTTTTTACCACCAGGGGGCCAGATGCAGTGGGACAAGCATTCATTCACAAAATAGGTGTAAAAAAATCAGTGGTGAAAATGCATTTAAACCCATTCTTATGCTTTGAAACATATTATTAATTTTCTCATTGAATTAACATGCAATTGGTATTTGTCAGACAAATTTCTTAAAACTATGGTGACCTTGAAGTTTCTTTTATTATTTTTAAAAAGAACACTTGATTTAACTTTGTACAAAATTTCATGGCATTCTCAGTGGTAGAACTGAATACCCACAATAATTATTGTCTTGAACTAAATAAGTAATTATACAATAAAGACACTACAAGTTATGACACACATGGCTTAAATAACTATCAATAATCTTTTTCTTAATATAAATTTAAAAACTATATATTGAGTGAGTATAAAGTTTGTCCAGAATATCAATTGGCATATTATTAAAATTAATAGGGAACCTGTAGCTTATAGATTGTCTTGCAAACTCATGCCTCACAGCAGGCACTCGACGATTCCCTCTCGCTCTAGTTAAGTATTTATGAAAGTAATCATCACTCAAACTTATCAAAAGATAGTCTAGTAACAATTGATTTTCATATTTGTAACAAAATAAGCAGTCATACAGTGCACATAGATCAATCTTAAGTAAAAATAACCGTTAAAAAAAAACTTCAGCATGACTTCTATAGCCACTTTTTGTCATTATTCTAACTACTCTTTTTTGCAATGAGAAAAGTCTCCTAGCTTTTGAACCCCAAATAAGTGGGCCATAACTAATATAGGGCTGTGTCAAAGAAATATAAATAAGTTTTAATTCACTGATTGTTGATTCATTATCACAGTAGTTTTTGAAAATTTATTTGCTACCATGTTTGAATGATGTTTCCACGTAAGATTATTGTCAAGAATAATCCCAAGTAAATAAAAATTGTCAACATATTCAATTTTTTGGCTATCAAAATTTAAATTGGGATATGTTATAATTCTTTGATACGTGTGAAACACCATTGCTTTTGTTTTTGAAGTATTTAGTTACAGTTTGTTTAATTTCATCCAATCATTTACATTTTGTAGTTCACTGTTAATAGTTTCATCAGAATTATCCCCTGTGGTACTTATACTAGTAATTAAAGTTGTATCATCTGCGTACAATACAGGATAGAAAATATTTGTTGCTAGATAAAAATCATTTATATACATAAGCAATAGTGGCGGTCCAAGAATGGAACATTGTGGAACACCACAGCAAATATCTAAATAGTCTGAATTAGTATTATTATATTGAACATATTGGGATCGGTTTGTGAGATAATTTCTTGGAAAATCCAATAATAATATAATTTGATGATCTAATGTATCAAAGGCCTTCGAGAGGTCTAAGTAAATGTTACTGGGGACTAAATTTTTATCCATGTCTTGTATAATTCTATTAACAACTACTAAAATTGCAAATTCAGTAGAATGATTACTTCGAAAGCCATATTGACTGATATAAAATAATTTATTTCTTATGAAGAAGTTGTATATTTGATTATACATTACTTTCAAAAAAGATTTGATACACTGGATAAGATTGACACTTGTTGATAATTTTCAAAATATTTATCATCACTTTTTTTGTACATTGGTAATATCTTAGCTGTTTTTGATAAGTCGGGAAATATGCCTGTCCTAATACTTTGATTTATTACTGAAGTTAATGGGTCTGCCATTTCATTTTTCAAGTATTTTAATAATTGATTTGAAGCACCATCAATACCATAGTCTTTGGTTTTAGGCTATCTATAGTTTCAATAATCATATTACTACTAATTTCATGAAATTTAAACTCATGCATACCGGGGTTATACAGATAATCATGGAAGCATTTATTCTGTTGTGTTTATATTCTATCTGCCAGTCGCGGTCCAACATTTACATAGTATTGATTGAATCTATCCTTCTCATCAGAAGTTTTTGAGCCATTTACTAATAAGCACTTAGAAAATTATTTTCTTGATTTTATTTTATTAATAATAGAGTATATTGTGACCCAAGTATTTTTCATATCAGATTTATATTTATTAAAGAGATTTGCATAGTAATTTTATTTAGCAATGTGTATACTATTCCTTAGTATTCTATTATATGTTTTTAATGTAGTTCATGGTCTTTCATAATGTATACTGTGAAGTGAAAGTGACTTGAGTTTAGTATATAACTTGTCACGATAAGAAATTGATTTCAAAATACCAAAAGTAATCCATTTGGATTTTCTATATCTATACTTATTAAATTTTACATACCGTACTTTGAAATGTTTTTGTATCAATTCATTAGGTATTTCATTAAAGTTTGCATAACTATCATTTGGAGTTAGACCTAAAACATTCACAAGTTTTCTTCTAAACTGATCTGACTGCAAATCATTCTTCAAATTACTGTATGGTTCAGTTGATGAAGTTACTACTTTAATTCTTAGGTTTTTTGTTAAACTTTAAATAATCTAGAAAGATAAAATAAGGCAAATGGTCAGAAATTTGATTCATCAAAATACCAGAAATAGTATAAGAAATTAACTATAAGTATACCCTGAAGCTGAGTTAATCTGGTAGGCATAGTAATTTTTGGTCTGTATCCACAGGAGATAACCATTTCTAAGGAACTATTTACATGACTATTTCCAATACATTTCAGAAGATCTAAGTTGAAATCACCAGTGACTAATATATCCTTTACATTTCTAAAGGTATTGAAAACAGCATTTCTTTCATCTTTAAATGTATTAATCCAATGTCGAAAAAAACAAGGGCATTATCTAACTTATACCACTTAATTGGATTGTTTGTGTTTATGTTTGTCAGAGATTGAGACACTTAAAACTGAAGCAATACAATTAAAGACTTATTTCAATTGACATTGCATTTCAAAATGAATGACAATTTGGAGAGGAGTTTTGCTGATTTCAGTGAATTTAATGATTGTAATGCATCCTTTGACATTGGATCTACTCAATTATTGGATATACCAACGCAATTGCTATTTGCACCGGATGGCAGAAAAACTGCCAATAGATATGATGCAGAAATCAAAAGTGAAAGTGCTTTCACTAATTCTTTGCTGGACAGAAAATTTAAGGTTAAGTTTTTGTGCATTAATTTTGATTTAATCATTAAGGCTGGGTTCACTATTTTGCAGGATCAGTTGCATAAGATGTTGCCTATTTTGCAAGACATTTGTTTGCTTGTTAAGTGTTTGCTTGTTAAGTTTTGCCACAACATGTGCTCATATAAGTGTGACCATGTCCTCCCTGCTGTTCTTAGTACATGTGATATATCACCCTGGCAAACAGTGGTATAAGTGATAGATAATGACCGCGTTTGAGTAAATAAGCAATTTATCCGAGGCTTTAGCCAAGGATTAATTGCATATTCACGAAAACAAGGTCATTATCTAACTTATGCCACTTGTTTTGTTTGTAGTTGTTTGATCACTTGCTTATGACGTTCTCCCCTGAAGACTTTAGTTTGCTTATTATATAAGATGTTCATTTGATTGTTGTGTTTTGTTTCATTGTTTTACTACAACTTGTAGCCAGTCAAGTGTGACTATATTCTCCCAGGTATATGCAATTTATCCCCCTGGAATCTTGGCCTCTGATTGGATGAAAAAGGCAAACAGTGGTATAAATATGGGTAGACAGTCAGCAATGCATGGATCAACTTGTGAATAATTTAGAGAGAATAATGTCAGCTATTATGTTAATATGATATCACTCTGAGAAATCACAGACTAATATATATATATGTAGAAGTTTGCTGTTTGGTTTTTGAAACAATGAAGTAAACTTGAAGATTAACCAGTGCATACACTTGCTTTTCCAATATGTCATACACTCAACATTTTTAGTAAATCAATAGTCAAACTTGCTACTAAACCCTGAGAAACAAAGTAATACAATCATCATGATAATAGCATACATACAAGCAAAAGTTAATAAAAATTGGCTCCTATAATTATCATTACAGAGAGTTTCTGATACCCATCAGAATCTTCCCCAGGACATTTTGACCTGACCACTTATTCTGATCTGCTAGATCTGGGTCATCAAGAGCCAAGCCAATTCCCCAAAGTTTATTTTTGGCTTCAACTAGAGAATCTTCACGGCTATTTCAGTTTTTTTTGCAAAAAGCTCCTTTTCATAAGATACTGTTCAACAGAATTGAACATTGACCATCAACACTTATTTCTGTGTCATAGAAATTTGAAAGAGGCAATGCTGCCATGAAAAACCCTATAACAGTTGGGGCCACTTGTCTTGTAGTGATATTGACAGGTTGAAGATTAGCTGAAAGCAATGACAAATTCTTTATAGTGAATAGTGGCTCTGTGACCAAGTTGTGTTGCCCTTTTCATAGGATGCAATATTTTCCCCTCAGCATTTACATAAAAGTCCTCACGCATAAATATTCTGGACCCTTTTAGATTCTTCTTGGCTGCCCAATCCTTTTGTCTATCATTGAAGTGCAAGAAACGACATATTACAAGCTGTGGACTAGGCCCATATTGCAGGTGTGTAGTCTCTGGAACACAATGTATCTGACAATGAATTTTTCTTGTAAAATCTTTCATACCTTTAGTTCACAGTTCTCAAGGGGGGTTCATCGATGCCATCAAAAATCAGGTTTTCCCTGCGACTGTAATCTTTGATAGTTACAAATTCACGTTGGATGGTCACAATGGATAGCAGTTCATCATTATTTCTCTCTGATGATCTGGTAGACATCGGACTTGAAGTGTGTGATGCTGTCTTTTTCAATTACATTTCAATAATACTGACAGCTAGATGTGAAATGTAATATTTTCATGCAGCTGAGTTCTGTCACAGTTCATGGGACCATAAGCAGCAAACAACAATGACAAACAAAGGTCAGAATAGAGCAAAATAGTCAATTCACTGTTTGAAACTACTGCTACATAATAGTCAATTCACAGTTTGACACTACTGCTACATTAGCATGTATAATAATGCTGTGCCATATAGTTGATCATTGGACCAGACAATCATCCAGGCTTGACCAGCCTTAAAACATAATTCTTTACATGTTGAATCCAAATACTCTTAATCTGCAAGTTGCTGGGTTATCGTTAAGTGAATGTTTTCGCTGATATTCTATACTGCAGAAATATTTTGTCATCAACATATGAGACATATTGTCTGTCTACTGATTAGGTTAAAGATGGAACCAAATAATGCATTCAAAATCTCTGGTGTGGTGTTTTTTGCAGCACTGATTATATTCATATTTTCCATAGACTGGATTAAACCAGGCAATTTAGTTAAAAATCCAGTGGATTACGGAGCAGTAGTGAAAAGTCATATAAATATTGATGCAGATGGAGAAGTAAATGGTGAGACAGCCATTAAAGATGAGTATTTAAAATATGATGGACCATCTGAAAAGGACAGAAAGTTTGGCTACTGTCAAAGAAGAAGATTTGGCCATGCTCTACCTAAAACTGCTTTGGCAACAATCCCTGGATCAGGAAATACATGGGCAAGATATCTGATAGAACAGATCACAGGTATTTGCTTTTGTCAGCCCGTTGTATTTTCTTAGTTTGGTCAATTCAGGACTAATTTTTGTCAGATGGTCTGAGTTTATCTTACCATATAAATCCTTCAAATTTTCGGAAATTCTGAAATTATTGTCAATATGTTGAATGTCATTTGCATTTTGTTCCATTTGTGTAACACTGTTTATTGGCTTACATTTCTATTTCAGGAATATATTCCAGTTCCGTGTTCTGCGATAGTCACCTCAGTGGAGGTGGGTTCCTTGGAGAGTGCATTAGAAAGCCAGGGACTGTGATTGTGACCAAGACTCATAATCTAAGAAACTTTGTGGAATTGTAAGCATTCATTATGTGAGATAAGAAGTATATTAAGAAAAATATATTTATCTTTGTGAAGATAACAAAACAGATACAATATATGGTATTGAAATGATCCAGACAGGGGTCACAATTATTTTCATCAAAAATTCAAGTTACGAGGAAAATTGTTGTGTGACAGTCAGCAGTAGGCTGAAAGTCCATGTAAACATTTATAGGATTATGTGAAACCCCTGCATTAGAATTATATAATAAAATGATAGCGTGGCAGCATTTAAAAAATAGCTGAATATAGAATAGAAGGCAAGGTAGGAGGTAGGTGGAAAAAAATTAAGATAAGTAGATAGATAGACAGATATATTTAAATGACACATATCGGGCCACTTTGGACCCATTTTTCATTTCAGAAATACATTTGGAAAAAACAACAAGTATAGGTGTAATATTTTAGGACAAACCTTGGATGGCATGAAAATGTGAATTTGTTGTGATTTATAAACTGATCACATGAAAGGAAGAATTGTATTGGTTTAGGGGGGTCATGTGACTTCAACAAATATATTTATTTGCTGTCTCCAAGACAAACGATTTTAGCCAACTTGTGCAAATATGCCAAATTTCTTAATGGTGGTAATTGTTAAAATACTTGTATAACGTTTTCAGCACCAAGGGTGTCATTGTCAGTTATATTCTATGCATTCCAAAGAAGCTGTAATTTAATAAATGAAGCAGACACACTTTTTGCATAAAGATATAATTAAATATATATCCAATCACCCTATTATTGCAACTATTTCATGAAAATTCCACACTAAGAAAACTGTACCTTAAATCACATCTCTGCCCTGACCACTTCCACACTATGTTCAATAATTTTCTTTTTTTTTTGTATAATGACTTTTAATAAATTATGAAAGTGGTCAAGGCACGGATTCAATATACAATTAATTTAACGGCCGTTGAGCCAATCAGACGATACATCAAAATAAACGCCTGCTGAAGGGCGCGAAGGCTTTTTTGAACTGCAAGTTTTCTTAGTGTGCCATTGTGCAATTGCATGGTCAGCCAACAGCTTTAGAGCCAAAGTTTCTTTCTTCTTCACTATAAGGTATCAACGTGCTGTGGTTGTCATCAGGAACCCTTTGAAAGCAAGGTCTGCAGAATTACAAAGAAGAAGAACTCACAGTCACATCGCCATCAGTAAGGTCCCCCAAGGCAAGGCTTAACCGGTTGTTTTGATGCATTGTATTGTTTGAATCATTCTTCATGCAGGACAAGCCAAAATACCCACATGATGCGTTTACTTTATTTCTTCTGTAACGTTAAAAAAATATCTTAGTGACTTAGACAGGGATTTGTCACACTTTTGTTTGTGGGTCCTCTGGGCACCTCAAAACAACATATGTTTCAGTTACATTTTGTTGTTTGGCTGTTGAGTACATATCTAGTTTTTGTGTTAAGGCTATTTTCTGAAACATATTCCTTTGATAAGATTTAACTTACATGTACAACTGGTCGTTTCAGGTGGAAAAATCAACTATAAGTTGAGCATCTGGAATAAATTCTACACGCGTTTGTTGCAATTTAAGGAACCTCTTCTAGTTGTTATATTTGACAACCTTATTCTGCATTTGAAGGATGAACTGCTTCGGATTTGTGAATTTTTTAGTGTCCCTTGCAGTGAAAATTTAATAAGCTGTGTGCTGAAACATAAAGAAGGAAATTTCCATAGACCCAATCACAATGGATCACATTTATTTACTGCAGATGACTTAGCAAATAGTTCTTTATTCGTTTCTCAAATTAGCGATTTAGTGAAAAAAAGGTTCCCAACTTACAAATTTGATCAAATAATTTTGTAAACTACCTAAAAATGACAAAATTGTTGGTCATTCTATTTTTTTCTGCCTTTGTACAAACCTGAAAAATAAAAGATCAGTGAAACTTAATAATTCTTGTATTTTTGTGAATTTTTATTAATTTGCGACAATATGCATTACATACAGCTGCTCTAGATCTGATTGCAAACACAAAATTGGGTCATGGTGGGCCAACCAGACTCAGCCCATTGGGCCATCAAAGGCTAAAAGTGAGCAAATTATCCAACATTGTCCTATAGGCTTTGGACTGACCTGCCAGACACTGTCATGGCCACACAGTGAGTGTAAGATATGACACACACGCACGTTCATGGCGGGATCCAAGACTGCCTTGACCTTCTTTATTGCCATAAACCATATACAATGACATATTGTCGTAAACATAAACATGCATCTCTAACATCTCCCTTTAGAACATTTCTAAAATTGACTACTAAAATATGTAACATAAAAATGTAATGTAGTTGGCACAATGGAACAGAGTAATAATGTCTGAAAATTGACTACAAAATTGATTATGCTGCTCGAGCCTAATATCGAAGTCACTAATTGAGTATATGTGCACTACTGTAATAATATGAGCATTTAACAAATTGAAACAGTATAGAGAGACAAGGGTAGACTACTACTGTAATAATATGAGCATTTAACAAATTGAAACACTATAGGGAGACAGGGGTAGACTACTACTGTAATAATATGAGGATTTAACAAATTGAAACACTATAGGGAGACAGGGGTAGACTACTACTGTAATAATATGAGGATTTAACAAATTGAAACACTATAGGGAGACAGGGGTAGACTACCCTGTAACCCTGACTCACTTCACTCCAGAGGATTGTTCCGCCTCCAGGAAAAAACAGTTTAATATTAAATGTTACAGTCAAAATCCACATGCCGCTTGGATGCCAGCCATTGTTCCCCAAGGCTGGTGGGGCCAACAGCGTGGAGCGGTCATCCTGTCGTCGTATCATTCGAGTTGCAGGGATGACAGAAAGAGGAGGCTGCCGGACAAGCGGACTCTGCTGACTCATGTTATGAAGTCGGCTGCGAAGATGGTTTCTGTTTCGTCTGTACCGTCTGTTCTTCACTTGCACAATGTACGACTAGGGCTACTGTGGTGCTGCACAACTTTAGGCGGTGACCATTCTTTGGATTCAGGAAGTGGAGCCATGTAGACATTTTCGCCAGGCACTAGTTCTAGCAGATCTTGTTTATTTCTGTCATGGGTATCTTGATGAGTTTTGTTTGCGCTTCCAGTTTCCGTTGTATTTCGGTGACATTAAGTTGAATTGGTGCGAGTAGTTTTCAGGCTGAGGGCAACAAGTTCCGTGGTCTTCTACTCATACAAAGCTGAGAGGGAGACATTGAACAACTTGCTAATGGTGTGGTCCTGTAGTCAAGGAGGACCAATTCTTTGTCTCCTCCTTTGGCCCACAAACTTTTAATAGTCTGAATGGCTCGTTCTGCTTCCCCATTCGAGAAGGGATAGTGAGGCGAGGATGTTGTATGGGTGACTTGCATGACACGGCAGAAGTCTGCAAACTCTCTGGAGCTAAACTAAGCGTAAGCTTTCAGGTACCCCGTGGCAACACATCTGTTCCTTCAGGGCTTTGATGACAGTTCCAGATGACAAATCACTTAATGGGTTGATCTCAATGAACTTCGAGAAATGATCGATAGTGAGGAGATAGTGGTCACCCTCCCACTCAAATATGTCGGACGCTATTGAAATCCAAGGAAGGTCAGGTGCAGCGATGGGTCAAAGGGTCTCATTCTGTTGCCTGTTCTGGAACGCATTACACGATGGACAATTGGCTACAAGGTGCTCAATCTGAGTCATCAATCCTGGCCAGAAGAGCGATTCTCGGGCTTTCAGTTTGCACTTAACTATGCCCATGTGGCTTGCGTGAATGAAATTTAACATGTCTGAACACATGGACGGGGGAACTACTATATGCGCATACCTTTGTATAACACACCATCGGTGACAGTCAGTTCATCACGGAAGTTCCAAAACTCCCTTACACAGTGAGGTGTCCCATCTTTTGTATCTGGCCATCCAGTCAAGACAATAGAACGAAGCCCTTTCGGTCGGCAGTTCTAGCTTGGAATTCTCGGTAGCGCTCTGGGCTAACAGCGATATAGTCAATGACATTAATAAGTTCAGTCTGTAATTCCGGCTTTGTTACTGGGAGGTTGGCCCTGCTCAATGCATCACCAATGAGGATGTTCTTACCAGGTACATATGTGACACGCAGGTCATAGGGTTGCTTGTGATCACTCTGTACCTCCACTGAGCGGCCAAAAATGTAGTGATGGAACTTCTTGCAGCAGTGAACGATAGCCAGGGTTGCTTTTTCAATTTGGGCGTATCGTTTTTCTGTGTCTGTCAACGCCCTCAAGGTGTCGGCCACAGGTTGGCCATTTTGTAGCAGTACATCACACTGAATGGTAACAGGGAGGTTGGCATCAAAGTAACGAAGAACTGGTGTTTGGCAACAGAGCTCTTTTAGCTGATTGAAGCTTTTCTCCTGAGGTTTGTCCCATTGAAATTCGATGTCTTTCTTCAATAGTTCTCGCAACAGGGCATCCTCCATGCTTAGGTTTGGGATAAATTTGGATAAATATGGGATGAGCCCAAGGAAACGGCTGACAGCTTCTTTATCCTGTGGGACTGGCATGTCCTTCACTGCTTTGACCTTGTCATTGTCAACTTGTATGCCTGTCGCCAATATGACATGACCACATACTTGATAGCTGCCAGTTTGATTTGGCATTTCTCCCAATTTAGTTTAAAATTGTACTGAACTGCCCTTTCTACTACTCTTTTGAGAACTCTGTCGTGGTCAGCTTCATCTTTGCCGGCAATGAGGATGTCATCCATGATGGCTCTGGCTTCTGGTATCCCATCCAACATTGTGTCCATTACCCTCTGGAACACTTCAGGAGCACTCTTGATTCCAAACGGAAGGCGTAGCCATCGGAATCGTCCTATTGGGGTGTTAAAGGTAGTTAAGAAAGTTGACTCCTCATCCAGCTTAATCTGAAGATACCCAGATTTAGCATCAATGCCTGAAAACACTTTGGCACCTGTGGGCATGTCAGCCATGACTTCTTGGAAGGTCAGTATGGGGTAGTGTTCTCGTTTAACAGCTTGATTTAAGTCTTTAGGGTCGATGCATATCCTAACTTTGTTCCCTTTAAGTACAGTCACCATGGAGCTAACCCAATCTGTTGGTCCTGTGACAGGTGCCAACTGGCCTTCCTCGACCATTTCTTTCAGTTTAGAGACAATCTTGTCCTTCAGCGCTTTCGGCTGTCTCCGGGGGCCATGCACAACTGGTGGCACTGTAGGGTCTAGCTGTATTTTGTAGGTCATGGGCAGAATTCCTGTTTTTCTTCAACTCTGGGTATTCGTCAAGACTATTCACCCTTTGAATGAGGCCCAATTTCTTGCTCACGTAACCTGATAACAAGGGTTTTTGGTTGAGGTCCACAACGCAGAAGTCAAATCGTTTGTCTTTGTATTCAAGCGGTAGTGTGATGTTTCCCACTATGGGCAGCTGGTATTTTGTGTAGGACTTCAAACTGCAAGCTGGTGGGCGAAGTGTTGCTGTTGGCTGGATTGCATGCAAGACTTTCAGTGGGAGCACTGACCTGCTTGCTCCAGTGTCTATTACATCATTAATTTTCACTTCCTCCCAACAAAGTGATCATGGTGATGCTGCATCCTCATCTGTGACCTGGTCTTGGACAGTGTTGACCAAATGCATGCATTCATTCTGCAGACTGACTTGAAATGGCCAATGTAGCCACAGTGATTGCATTTTTCATTTTTAGCTGGACACCTCATGTGGTCTGGACTATATCCACAATTTTCGCACAAGTCCTGTGTTTGTCTGGAGGCTGACTGCCTTTCACCTCTGCTGTCATTCTTTGCTGGTTTGTAGTCATATCTGCTTTCGTACCGTACTGTCTTGATCTTGTCTGGTCGGCTTTTGTACTTGGTAAGGGCATTTACTTTTGTATCTTCTTCATTGGCCCTGATGAAACGTAGGCTGTCTCTACTCATCTCAAGTGTCTGACCAATACCTATGGCTTTGGCAAGGGTTAGGGTATCGCCCTCATCTAGGCACCTTTCCCTTACATCTTCATTGTGTGATCGTAGGACGATAGCATCTCTCACCATTCGCTCTTCCATTTGTTCAAAACCGCAGTCCCTGACCAATAGACAAAGGGCTGTCACAAAACTGTCAAATTTTTCGCCGAGGTCTTGCTTCTGTCTGGAGAATTCTACGGTGGCACGGATGTGATTTTTCTTTGGGGCAACATTGTCTTTGTATTTAGCATACACGCCTGCCAAGGTTGCATTTTCGGCTGGGGTGTCTCCGTTTGCCTCAGTCCATTGAAATGTTTCATAAACTCTACCTTTGTCTCCAACGAAACCCATAAAATAATTCACCTTTTCAATCTCCGATTTTCCTTTGAGTGGGCTGTTGAAAGTTTAATGTGCAGTGATTGACAAACCGTTGCCATTCTTCAGGGAGATCTGGGGCTGTCCAGTTCATTCGGGGCTTTTCAAACATTTCCATAGTGGCAGCACGTGGTCCGTAATTCGCCGACTGTTTTGGAGTAGTACGGAGGTTGTCAGTCTGGTCTGACGCAGTCAATCGGTCTCCTGGTCTCTTCTGGACGTTTTGAGCGACTTTTCAGCGGTTAAATAAGCAGGAAGCAAGCGTGGAGTTCAATCTTCTGACACCATGTTAGATATGACACACACACATTCATGGCGGGATCCAAGACGGCCTTGACCTTCTTTATTGCCGTAAACCATATACAATGTCGTAAACATAAACATGCATATCTAACAGTGGGTCAACATTGCCCAGATTCTACAGTGAGGTGACATTTTTGTTGCCCAAATGTGGGCGATCTTGACACTAAGCAGACCGTAGACCAACCAGACAATAGTTTACTCTGACAATGCGCTTATACATCATTGGGCCAACTTACAATAGATGTGAGCCAACATTGAGTTTTATGCCATTATGAACACCATGTCTTGGTTGGCCGTGCTTCCATGCAGTGGGCCTAGGTAGAAGTGTGGTAAACACATATGGTCCCTCCTCCACATGATACCACCATGACCGAATTGACTTTCAAAGGGTCAACAAATTTACAGGACAAGTTCAGCTGCCTATATTGGCTGCAAACTGCCTAAGTGTAAACGCGATAGGCAGGTAGGCTCTACCTATCCCGCATGGGTGATTGGCTAAGCACTGAATTTCTGATTGGCTGTGCTATTTTTAGACTGGGAAACACGTTCCGGTCCACGCATTTCCAATGTTAAAGCGTAGGATGCGCACGCACGCTACCAGAGGAATTCCTCCCAGCTAATGGCAGCCCCTACCTGCGTACTGCGTCAGCTAGTCGCAGCGGCCCGGCGAACTGCCTATATAGCCCATCCACAAACTAAGTTTTCCATTATAAGATCATAAAGGCAATACCCGAGAAGCAAGCACCATTGAAGAATGGCAGAGTAACTGTAGAAAAACATAATGACGGTGGGCTTTTCGTAAGTTTTATTGACTAATGATGGCATGAGTTGCCAATCTTCATAAAAAAAATTAAAAAAAAAACAACCAAAAACAAACTAAGTATATACACTACAAAGCTATATCTCTTAGCACTGCAGGCACATTTAATTGTTCCCTTTAACAATGTTATCATGACCTGTTATCCACATGATAACAAAATCACCAAAATAATTTAACTTTTTGATAAGTACACACGACTGTCATATTTATGTTATTATTTGCTAAGTAAACGCAACTATAATATTTATTTTATTACTTCCAAAGAGTCCAATTGCTTGGAAGAACCTCAAACATTACAAATAGAAATAATGACCTTTCTTTGTCGTAAAAGTTGATAATACTTCATGATACATCTCTGAATTTCATAATTTATAACATGATCTTCATTTCTATTCACTTAATTAATTCTTCAGATTTTTCGACATCGACCAGAGGTGCACCTTTGGCAACAGAATCACCGGGTTTGAAGAAAATTTGCTTGACGACACCAGAATCAGCAGCTTTAACAATGTACTGCAAGAGAATAGTAGAGCATTTATCACAAAACTGCAGATCATTAACTACTCAGTATCGCAGAGCTCTGCATTTGTTATCAATTAGTATTAAAAAGTAGCGCCCATTTAATTTCAAAGCAACATACCTCCATCTTCATAGCAATAAGACTAATCAGCGGGTCTCCGGCTTGAACGCTTTGACCAACTTCTACTGACACCTACAAAAGTAACATAAAGTTGTACTTAAAATAATGTTGAGATCACAATTATGAAAACACACCACAATAAACATATAAGAAAGCTGTCAAAAGTAGATATTAATTAAAAGGATTCAAATGAAATGATAAGGCACAAGAACGCTAACATAACATTTACAATTTATTGGGTTAACATATTGATAATAATAAAAGGGAATGCCACTGAAATTTAAAACTCACTTTCTCGATGACACCAGGCATGGGTGAGACGGCTCCACCTACACCTGCAGCTTTCAACTGACTCTCCACAAATTTGGGAAGAGGAAGTCTCAGTTCGTGCATTCCTTCCTGGATAAAAAATGATAATACTGTAAAGCAAAGAACTAATTACCAGGGCACTTAAACTTCAGAAATAAGAACATTCAGTGACACATAAAGAATGTGTTTATACAATATACATCATACATAAGCACGCTTCACATGTTCACATTTCCCAGTTCCAAGTAATGTTCCCATGAACATAATAATTTTTGTGGTAAAATTTTGAAAAAAAGTTGTGCGGAACTAATGCTCATCAAAATACATACCTATTGTTGTTTATCGTCATATAAATTTTTAATATATTTCATATTTTAATTTTACAATATTTTATAATATTTCAATTTTAATTTAAGATTTAAAAAATTAAATTGAAACATCAACATTGACATCACCCAAAACAACAATTTAGCAGTAAGTTCTGCTTTGTTAAATATATCTTATTTCTCTTTACAGAACAAAGAGTACAATTAAATATAACATACATCAGAAAATATGTGGAGAGATTCGCCATTCTTCACTACATTCGCTTTACTCTGGATGCCATCAATGTCACACACAAGAATATTTTTGTCATTTTCTGTGTTAAGTTGTCCTTCAACATTGAAAACTTCATCCTCCAACTGAAACTGATATGTGCCATCTGGTTCGTATGTCACCAAGATGTTTACATCTGAAATCGAAAGGTCAAAGGTATGTGAAGGTCATAGTCAAGGTCATGGTCACCTTTTTTTAAAGACAAACATTAATGGATGAAATGCATCCTCATCAATAACAGGATTGATTACAAATTACCAAATTATATTTATTATTACTCTTCACAGTATCATCTGTATATAAACTACGGTCATTGGTCAACTCTTCGTCCATCAATATTAGAGAGGTTATTCATAATGATAGATATAATTTATGTAGAATTGGCTAGAAAGGGGCTTTCACACTGTCGAGGATAAGACATCAGTTACGTAACTCGCTCGGCATTCACTCGGCGAGCATTCTACGTACGTTCTATGTACTTCCGTGGCCATCCAAGCCCATCCTTGAATCACTCGCAGGGGCGATCTACGAGTGCTTCACGGATGCATCACGGATGCCTCACGGATGTTTGGCGACAGACGTCCGGCGAGCGGCCGACGGACGTTCGCCAAGCAATCTTTGACTGCCTCACGTACGATCGTCGAAAGAATTTATATGTAATTAACAGAGTCACGAGTGAGCAAGCATAGCCCATTTTTTACGTCCGTGGTAATACGTAGGTCTTATCCGTGACAGTGTGAACGCCCCTTAAGATTTGGAGCTTAATGCAATTAACACAATGTCACTAAAAAGACTTTGACAAAAAAATCATACTGCTACAGTGAGACAGGGGACTTATAATAATGTTGGTAAGCACGTGACAATTCAATCTGAATGATAACGAAATAATGGCACATACCATTATCACCATCCTTGAAAGAAACTCTGCGAACATGGACGCTGTTGACCCGAGCACCAAACGCCAGTGAAAATGGAGAGAAAGATTCTGGAAATGATGGTAAAAATTATTGATTGTGGTCCTCCCGATCGAATAATTACTTCTTATAAGGATTGGGAAATCTTAAACATGCACATTATATTTGTGAGCAGGTGTTATGAAATCTGTTGAGTGTAAAAAAGTAAGACAGATATGATTTTGCTGTTACAAATTACAGATTCAAAACAATATGCAAGTGTATAGAAGAGCGGGTAAGTTATTAAATAATATTTTAAATGGCAAGGTACAATGCAATGGAAAGAATGCAATTAAGAGTCAATGTTCATCAATCTGTGCTGCAGTGTGAACACTGTCGTCACCTCACAGCCCAGCGACATAATTATGGACATGTTTTGCTCGTTTACTCATTTAAAGTAAATTAATAAATTTATTTTATAGTCTATAGGCTGGCTTATGGTATTAAAGGTCTAACAATAAAATTACAGAATAAGTGAATGTTCATGTGCTGAGTCTACACAATTCTGGTTCTGACAAGCAGGCAATTCACAAAAATAGCCTAAACTCAAAAAATATGAATCCATTTCTCTTGTATTTTTAAGAGAACAATTCTTCAATCAATACTCAGCCTATTGGCTACAAAGTTTAACCAATCATTTTGTTTAACTAGGTAAACTAGCAAAGAATGTCCATAACTAGGTCGCTTGGCTTATAGGTGATGACACACAGCATGAACATAACATAGAGTAATTCAGTACAGTACACGTTCTGGTATCAATTAGTCCCACCTTTTGTTTCCATAGCTCGCTCTAATTCCATTTTCTGTTCCGACAAGATTAAAGCGAGTGCAGCTTGGCAAAGAGTTCTTTTGGATAGATATCTCGGAGGAAAGAGTTCGCTGTAATGTTGCTCTATAAACCCAGTATGTACATCTCCTTCGGAAAACTTTGGATGTCCTGCTAAACTGTCCAAGAATCTGATGTTTGTAGCCAGTCCAACAATCTAAAAACAGACAGATGGTTGGTATTATTAATACATCAATCCCTAATTTCTTTGTCACTGTATTCATACAGCAGCCAAGAATAACCACTTAGTGCTGTTAAAGGAGGTATTATAAATGGATGTAAATGTTATTTGCAAGATGCAGCCTCAGACATATATCTACTCCTGTATTGGAAGCGCCTTTGTCCGAGTTGTGAAAATTAATTATAGCAGTTAGTTATGGAATTACAGCCATAGACAATTCGTACCCCACAAAAAGCTGACACTACAACCACAATGCCAGTAGTAGCAGTAGTAGTCGTAGTCGTAGTCATAGTAGTAGTAGTAGTAGTAGTAGTAGTGGAAGTAGTAGTAGTAGTAGTAGTAGTAGTAGTAGTAGTAGTAGTAGTAGTGTAGTAGTAGTAATTTTATTAACCATAAGTGGATGGCGACCAGACAAAGCCAAGGCTTATCTGGCCGGTTGCCTTTGCAGAATCAAGTTTGAATTATATAAAAATAATGAAGATTAATTTCCATTTATTATAGGTATGTAACCACTGATGAAGTAGTTTGTGATGCTTTTGTGTAATGCTTATAGCAATGAGAGTATAACTTACATTGTATTCCTTTAATTCTGATCGAATCTTCCGCAGAGCTGACATCCTGTCATCGGACCATACGACCAACTTGGCAATCATTGGGTCGTAATGAACGGAGACTTCATCACCTACAACATTGTCAAATGCCTTTTGATGATCAAATAATCAGTACTTACAATATATATGAAAAACATTAATATGTTAATTCAATGCTTAAACACTGCCACTGGTCAGAGTTTTTATACTTTTTACATCTTTTAAGCAGATTATTTAAGATTATGGATGATTTTTGATTGATTTTTGGACAGACTACAATTTCCACAATATAATATATAGTGAGAAGTTTTGGAGGTTATCAATTCGTGGAGTCATTTTCTGGATCCTGGACTAAGATGAAAAATATTGTGTTTTATATCTGATATGCCACCCTAAATATGCCACCCTTAATCAATCAATCAATCAATCAATAAATCAATCAATCATGCCAACAGAAGTTATGCAAAAATGAGGAAAGGCCAATTGCCTCCAGCGGCAGAAGTATGCGCTCCTCCAATATAAACTTGTTTTACATCTCTAATTATGTTTATGTAAATGAATTACACTATTTAACAGTGTGTGTATCATCGAGCTGACTCACCTTGTCTGACGCCAGTTTCCACTCTGGTATTTTTCCCAGGCGTAGGAGTAGTCAGGTGCAGTAAAGGTCCTGCCCCGGGCATGAAGTTGTTGTCTGGGTCTTCAGCGTAGATCCTGGCTTCGAATGCATGACCTCGCAGCTTCAATTCAGACTGTTGAATCGGTAGTTTTTCTCCCGATGCAACCTATGAATATAATACATAGAATCCTAGAAGTTTTGGATGTTTGCTAGTTTGCTTCCTTGTCCTTAAATTGACTTTAAAAATCACACAAGAGGCAAAGTAAATTTCTTTCTGGTATTTGTGTCCAGACACACTGTGTGTGTGTTATTGTTTAACGCCTCATCAGCACCTGAGTGGGCTATGTAGAGGCTATGTGTCCAGACACACACACACCAGATAAAACATGAACATTGTCTTTAAGACTTTGTCAGCAAAACTTTGTCTATGCATACAGTTGTAATTAAAACTAGTGGTGGGAGTCGGTTTCGTTCTCCGAACCGATCATCGGTTGGGGAAACCGACTGATGATCAGTTCATTATCGGTACGAACGTCCTGTTACGATATCCGTCAAGACATCCAACTTAAGACGGATGTAAGTCAATATTGTAAGATAAATTACACATTTATTGATCATATATCTAATGAATTTGTTCCCCATTGCTTAGTGATGCATTCCGATAATCGATGGCACATTTTTGCTTCTAAGCGCTTGATTGATGCCGGGCGTGAAACGACCGACCTTCGACTCCAGTCGATCATCGTCCCAACACTCATTATTGACTCAATCCTACTGTAGTCAGTTAGTTTAACCAGCTGCAAAACGCACTTGTAATATAATGATGAGATGATAAGGCTTGGAGTCCACACCATATACATTCACCCCTATTGTGACAAATACCAGTTTGTATGAGTGAAACTAAACAGCTAAAGAATACGCAGTGGTTTTATGGCGAGTATTGGTCTGGCTAAGAGCTGTGAACTGAACCTGGGACCTTCAGAGGGGCTGATCAACACTTCAACCAATGGGGCAGCCAATTGCTACTTCACAATAAAGTAAGATTTATCTAACAATAATTTAACTATCACAATACCTTGCTACGAGGTTGCATAGTACAATTTTAAAGAATTCTACACCATAAACATGATAAAAATGTCTCCGTTTATTTGTCGGTCAGACCATTTTTAATTTTTTTTTTCTGTATGATCTATGTTTGAAACCTCAGAGAAACTCGCACGTTGAAACACTCATAAAACACTCATAAAATTATCCAAGTGTTTCATAACCATTACCTCATATAACTTTATTAAACACTATTAAACCATTTGATATAGGTCATTTTAATACAGCATTTAGATAAGTTCCAACTAATATATAGGAAAAAAGACACAGAATACCCATCACTATTTTGCCAATATAAACGCTATTTCAAAGTTGACATTGTGCCAAAAAGAAAATTAAAACCTAAAATTAACAAAACCACTTTAAAACAAAACGAATTCCACGTTAAGTTTGCAAATCCATCAAATACAGTTTATAATTATTAGAAATAAATTCCTTAATTTGTATAATAAAATATAAATAAATAAAATTAATTTATTTCAACCCCCCAGGATATAGACAAAATATACAGTAAAAACACCAGAGATATAAAAACAATATAACATCACATGATATATTACCAGTTATATAATTTGTGTGTTCTTAAAATGCCTTTGTAAGCAGTTTTGTTAAAAAATATTCATCCGACCATGGTTTAATGTAATTATCATGAAATAGTAAATAATTAACATAAGACTTTCTAACAATGCCATTGCTCTCTCTACTCGATAAACACTTAATTTTATACCTAAGACTCACATTTCAGAAGCCACGATATCTGTTACATACAAATTGCAATTAGAAGCTACGAAAGCACTTTTTGCTTGGCTGAAGATGGGAAGCTACGACCAGATCACCAATTGCAATCTTGCAATCAATTGCAATTGAAGCCACGACCGAGTCTTGATAAGCTAAGACTTAGACTACAAAATCGTGGCTTCATTTTATTGCAAATTATTGGAATAGTTATACAATAAACAAAAAAATTAATAATCAAAAAATTAACCTAAACTCCACAAATTACTATGCTAAATAACCAATAAGATTCACTTTTAAGATCCCTATAACTGCAATTATTCTTTTGGAAATTCAAAATTTGGCATACATATATATCTGGTGGTGGCACTTAATTGCAAATATCAAAATTAGATTATTAAAATAGGTTAACAAAACAAACAGAGTCATTGAAAGAAAGAATAAATGAATGAGTGAGAGAATGAATGAATGAATGAGTGAGAGAATGAATGAATGAGTGAGAGAATGAATGAATGAGTGAGAGAATGAATGAATGAGAGAATGAATGAATGAGTGAGAGAATGAATGAATGAGAGAATGAATGAATGAGTGAGAGAATGAATGAGTGAGTGAGAGAATGAATGAGTGAGTGAGAGAATGAATGAGTGAGATAATGAATGAATGAGTGAGTGAGAGAATGAATGAGTGAGATAATGAATGAATGAGTGAGATAATGAATGAATGAGAGAATGAATGAATGAATGAATGAATGCACTCACCCTGATTTGCCATTCGACTAAATCAGTCCCAGTGATCATCTCAGTGACCGGGTGTTCCACTTGCAATCTGGTGTTCATCTCCATAAAATAGAATTTCTGATCAGCATCCATGATAAATTCCACAGTCCCTGAAGTAAATAAATGAAATTGCCATCACTTTCTGCTCTTAAATTAAAAGCATTATTATTTTAAAGTAGGACCTATTTCGAGTGTCAGGACTGTCAGATTGATGGCTTAAATCGTACATTTTTGGCCTTAGCATAGTTGTACCTTTGAAATATAATCATAGATTCATATCATCCTGTGTAATTAAATTGGGCGATTGTTTATTTTTTATTCTACTGTATAAATTAATTTCGTATTTTTTTTTGTTATTAAATCAATTTCGTATTTTTTTTGTTATTAAATCAATTTCGTATTTTTTTTGTTATTAAATCAATTTCGTATTTGCATCAAACTCCGAAATTAATTTCTTTTGGAAGTAGGCCTATATTTCGTTTCTTTTTATTTTTTTATTTTTTTATATATTTATTTAAATATCTTCAACTTAGTGTTGAAAATCATCAATCACAAGAGGCACTCTGATTGGTTAATGCACGCATATGGGCGGAGCTAAGAAGCCACGCCCACTTGCGTCATGCTAATGAAGCCACGATGGTTCAATAACTATATATGGGCAAGGAATTCTTGAATCTGTACACAGTGCCTAGTTCGAGGTAAAAGAAATAACAAGAATTTTCACTGCTTTGAATCTCTGCTTCAACACATTACAAGGTACATTTTTGGGGTATTCATTTCATGTTAACATAATTGGCTTTCTTACATACTAAAATTGTATATATTATTTATATATATACAGCTATATACATAGTGGTTGATCAAGTGATTTATTTATTTAGATTATTGAACCCAATTTACTGCTGATATTATAATTTTAATAAATCATAATAAATAAATATTTATTAATAGTTTCATTAAAGTAGCAAGGCTATTGTGACCGTATATAACAATAAAATACAAAAACTAAAATTTATATCTAAAAATCATAAAATAAAGAATAAAATTTAAAATAAAGTTATAATGTCATATTTTTGGTTTATTTTCAGCATCTACCATGAACTACGCATTCAGAGCCCAAGTGATGGAAATGAAAGTGAGGATTTTCACCGCCAGGTGTCTCTGCGACAAGGCTGTGGAGCAGGTCGTGATCCTCAACAACAAAATAGAACAACTCAAGACTCGCTACGTCAGGAGCCAGGTAAATATCTTTTGCTAAGTTTTAAGTTGATTCCATCTGGTTAAATAACATCATAATTATATCAGCAACAATTCTTGAACTAAAAATTAGTGTGATAATGTTTATTCAACCTCTTTATACAAAGAAATTAAAATATGCATAACATTTATTTTATTTAACAGCAGATTTAGATCATGTCAAAGTAAGATAAAATTAAAGTTACGAGTTTGAAATACAAGTCTGTAAAACACCTTACATATACACAATAATTATGAATAATTAATTAATTTATTATCGTGAATATGCATTATATATTTATTTAACAATGATTATTTTTTTACTGCGTTTTGATAGAAAATAGTGTAGATTCATGTTTAAAGTTAACTAACTTTTTTTTAGAAGTTAAACTATTTTTTATCTGAAGCTTTTTTTAAAATAGCTAAATTATATCGTGCTGTTTTTTTTATCTTGATATTGTGCATCTCATATACCATAAGGCCAATTAATTAATCTTATTGGTCCCAAATTTAGTTATATTTTATTTTTAACAAAATTAGATTATGTCCCAACACAGTCCGTCAGTTTAGTAAGACATAAGATTTTATTGACTTCAGAAAAATTAAAATCTAAAACCTTATTTACCGTGAGTAAATAGTATAAATCTATATACATGAGAAATTATTATCTTGACATATATCTTGAACTCTGCTAGCTGGACCAATGTTCAGTTTTTCTATAAATAGAGCTGTTATAATACCAATGCCATGCTCTAGTTTAACTGAGCATAATATAATTAAACAACTTGACACTTGATTATACTCACTATACAATATATTTTTCTGAGACAACTCTTAGACCTAACTGCATTAAAAGCATGCTATGCTTAATTGCAATTAGATTGATTGAACAAAGTTGAAGGTGTCTGGAACAGTAAACTGTCTAACTGTGTTTAGTCAAATGTTGAAAAAGATGAAATTATGACAATCTTAGAATTTGTAATATATGTACTAATTAATTTTCATCCTGATTTTATAATGATTTTACAAGTGCAATTGTAATTATGCTCTTTAGCATGGATAAGAATCACACAATTATACTGTTCTAAGAATAGAATATATTTATATTTTGTAATATTTCAGGTGAACCAGAGGAAGACTTTCAGATATACCTACAGACTGCAACTGGCCACCGTAGAAGGAGTGAGGAACATGTACTACACCTATGCGGAAAACAAATGCAGCGAGTTGGAAGACCTACAGCGGGAATACAGGAGGCTGCTTCTCTCTCGAGGGGTAAGCATATAACAAAATTCCTATGATAATTATTCTTATTAAAGAAACTCCAATCATTATATAATTATTATATAATGTAAAGTAGCAAGGTGGCCTCGAGGCTGTAAAAAGTGGAAAATATGGAAAATATGTAGTTTGCAGCCTTATTATAGTCATATTTTCTGATATAAGATGTGTTTATTAGGTAGTACATTGTATTTTTTTATAATTCCTCTTAAAAAATATAAGGGCGTCAATGAAAATACACAAATTTTACTCCGTCTATCTTCATAATCATCATGTAACAATATAAACATGTCGCGCTTCTTCGTCAAATCATTGCTGTAATTACTGTAATTTCAACATTGAGAATTATTTTCATTACATCACTTGAGAACTTAAGACCTCGCATAATTAAGGGCTGTTCCATTTAAAAGTGTGGGGTGGAGGTGGACAGGAAATGTTTTCAATACACCCCCAACCCCTTTTTTCTAAATTAGGATATATTAAGAAAATACTGAAAGAAACCACCCTCCCCCTCCCTCTCTTTTGGAGAACCCCTCCTCCCGGATTGTTTCAAAATCCTCCTGTCCGCCGAACCCCACATTTTTAAATGGAAGAGCCATTGGATAATTTGGATTTCCTGATGTAGGACGGTTATAATATTAATCAAAACATGTTCTAATAATGTATTTCTTTCTTTGCAGGGATTCATGATTGCAGACCTGCAGGATGATTCTGACTCAGAAGAGGTGCTGATCTAAACCACTGATACTACCAGAATGTTGATGATATACTAGTTTGTTTGTACTTTAGTCCAATATTCGATTTCCCTGGTGGACGTTAGATTGTATGACAGTATGTTGTAAATAATTCTCTGTCCTGGAGACAAGAGATTTCACGATGTTCGCGCATAACTTATATTTTTCGCGGTTTTGTTTTGTAATAAACATTTCAAATGCAAAATGATTTTCTGTGG
Source organism: Alitta virens (assembly GCA_932294295.1). Lineage (NCBI taxonomy): Eukaryota > Metazoa > Annelida > Polychaeta > Phyllodocida > Nereididae > Alitta > Alitta virens. The sequence goes on along the minus strand of OW028579.1, from coordinate 3,575,238 downwards.
TTTCTTAATTAATTTCTAATTGAAAAGAGCAATTTCAGAAATGTAAAACAATGTAGAATTATAAATAAGAAGTAACAAAAATCTACATAAATAAATGTAACTGACTTTGAATGCCCAATTAAATAAATCTTATATATTAGTATACCAAAGGTAGACTGGTTCATCGGTCCCTAAATCAGGGTTCCAGCTTAAAAAAATAACATTCAGCTAAAACACAAGCTATCAGAGGCAGACATAATGATGATATGGTGAGGCTTTGAATCTACACCATGTTCAACATTTGCCATATGAGTGCACTCCTTGACTTGTTCCAGCAGAGAAACAAGAGCAAGATTCCACGAATTTAACGTATCACGATGCAGCGATATGCAACTGAGATACAGCTCATGATGTACCACAGGCCATGGATCGCATCAAATTTTTTCAAGCAACGATAAATGTGACCAATATGTTAGGTAATAATATTATTTGTAAACTCATGAAAACTGTACTTCAGTGGCATATTGAATGGGCTCGGGATATTAGAGCCCGCAAAACTAATTTATGGACTACTGTCAATAATTACCTACCATCCTAATACTTTAAGTACCTACCTACTATCTCCTTGCTTGGAACAAAGCAATAATATTAAGATAAAAATTAATACAGTTCTGTCAAAGCTCCGATCGATGCAACCCCAACTCTCTCCCTAAGGGATAAATTCCTAAATATGCCACTGAAACGGATTGTCAAAAAGGTGACTTACCCGCTCCGACATAGTCCACGGCTCTAGCAGCCCTCACGGCGGCCTCTCCTATGGCCTTTCTCGTTTCTTCGCTGATTCCAGGCTGTGAATAAGAACATTGACCATTGTTAAACATAATAAGACAAATTATGCAATGGTATATGCTAATGGAAAATAGCATAGATTCAAGATTGACCATACTATCATGAAAAAAAAAAAAAGAAATTAATTACTAATAATAATAAAGAAAAAATTATAAAAACTAATTAAGATAATAAAGATAAGCATTCGCATAGAGAATAATACATATATGGATGAAAATGTAGCACCTATCAAGCCAATGGTACTTACAGCAGGGGCTTCTTCGATAATCTTCTGATGCCTTCGCTGCACACTGCAATCTCGCTCATATAAATACACATAATTCCCATGTTGGTCTCCGAAAACCTGGACTTCCACGTGTCTGCATGGGAAAATAGATGTGATAAGCACAGAAAATAAAACATACATTAAGTAGAAATTTAATTTGATATCAAGCAGACACTTTAAACTAAAAAGAACAATATATTATACACATACAAATTATTCATTATACCCATTTCATATTTATATAGATATTATAGCGCATATTTAAATTGTCAACACATTTAAATGGATTGCAGTGTTCCAGCTATAGACTTATGAGCCGTTTTGTGTGCGCCATGCTGGTTTTGTGACCGCCATGCCCGAAATTAAGTGAAGACTTTTTGGTTTGCTTTTTGACTAGCTGCCCGCCAATACGAAACTATTTAAGTGCCCTAATATCCTTGTGCGCCATGCCCAATTAAAATCCTAGCTAGAACACTGATGATTGTTCATAAATATCTAATTTAGAGTATCAGATTTTTGGCAGCACATCACCATTTATGCAGAAATATAATACAAAAGAAGATGCTTCTTTTAATATAAAATAATTAAGGCAATGTTTATCTGTTACTCCACATACCTTGGTCTTGAGACATATTTCTCAATTAACATAACTTGATCCCCAAAAGATTTCATGGCTTCGCGTCTGGCCGACTCCAACTGCTCTGTGAATTCCTCAGGAGTCATGGCGATTCGCATTCCCTGATGTTGAGGAGAAATGCCATATTACAACTCAAAACTGGGCAAGCTAGATAAGATTTTAAATTATACTGGCATAAATCCAAGAAGCAGATAAAGTTGGTTGCTGATCCAGTCAATATATTAAAATTGTAATATGTTTCAAAAGGCTGGAGATGTCCTCTGCATTGATACTCATTAGCTGCACTGGTCAATACTAGTCAGGAATTGGTTATCAAACATTAATACGCAAAACAACTGTCAATGTTACCTTTCCACCTCCTCCTCTCACAGCTTTGATCATCACAGGAAAACCTATACGGTCAGCTTCCTCTCGCAACTTTGAATCAGATTGTTCCTCACCATGGTAACCTTCTATTATTGGAACGTTTGCTGCCGACATGATAGTTTTGGATGTGCTGAAAGAAATAAATTCAGGTTAAAAAACGTCACTGACCCATCATACCATACATTTTTTTTGTAGGCATTTTACCTCAGAGGATTATGTTGTCAAATTATCATTCTCTCTAACAATATATCTAGTAATCTTTCAAAACTAATTAGTGATACAATAGCCCACACCAAGGTTCAAATCAAAAAATCAAAATGGAAGCTCACCTTTTAATACCCATATCTCTAATGGCCGACGAAGGTGGACCAACGAAAATAATTCCTTCTTTTTGGCACAGCTCAGCAAATTCTGTATTTTCTGACAGAAATCCATATCCAGGATGAATTGCCTGTTAAAACAAGATCATTTTATTCATCTGCTGCAGTTTTGTTTTCTTGACATAGGTAGCACTCATTCACTGAGTTATTATTCAAGAAAATCTATTTACACATAAGGGTATATTAACAAATAATAAACAAGATAAACCTATTGGTATTACATGCAAAGAATAAGTACCAAGAAGCGCCACTCGCTATACTTTATATTGTAAATGCTGCACCTGCTTTTCCCAGCATGCACAGGGCGCCACAGTTCTTTAACGCCCCTAGTGGATAATAAAATTCATTCAGAAATTTCCAGTCAAGTGCGTAGACTTGCTAATTTCACTTGAACAACACATTAAAATGTCATTTCCACATTATTTCATTGTCATAATGGGCGAACGGACTAAATATTTGCCATATTCATGAGGTAAACAAACACCAAAATCTGAACACTACCGTGTCAGTATCATGGCATATGACGTCATAATCGGTCAGTATGATGTCACTCAATAGTCGCCGATTGTTCTCTGTTTATGACGTAATCAGCTCGGTTAACAATGCGCCCCCTTTTCCCTGTAGGCATAGCGCGTCCTACTTACGAGAGTGCGGGTTCTTGATACTTATTCTTTGTTACATGTATATGTCATCACAACCTAGTGGAGTTCAATTCTCAAAGCCAGATATGGCCGTAGTAAGAGTTTCCCAAGAAAAAATGGTTCGTGTATCATAATAAATATTTTTGTGTATCATAATAAATATTTTTGTGTATCATTTGTCATCACCTTTGCACCACTACTTTTGGCAACATTGATAATCCTTTGTTGGTTCAAATAACTCAGCTGCGAAGATGCTGGTCCAATTAGATAGGCTTCATCAGCCTGAAGTAAAAGTAAGATTTTATTTAGCTGTTTCATTCTTACAGATAATCAACAATTTGCTAGTTACCAGCAATGCACTCAAGTTTATAAGATGGCAAAACAAGCACCCATAACTATTTAATACAAACACAAAATTCTTTGACATCTTCAGAGGCATATATAGATAAAATTTCAAGCCTTAATATATCAAACTTAAACAACAAACACCCACAACAATTCGCTACAAATGGCAAAAATATTGTGAAAAATAATACAAAAACAATTTGCAGCCTGTACAGTAATCAATATAATCTTTACAGGCACATGTATACATTTGTCTAAAAATATTACATGAAGACGCAGTATCAAATATACACTTACCATAGCCACATGCATAGAGTCCTTGTCTGCCTCGCTGTACACTGAGACAGTTTGGATGCCCATCTTTCGAGCTGTTCTGATGACACGACATGCTATCTCCCCCCTGTTGGCTATCAACACTTTGTCAATGGGTTTTACATTTGTTGCTGCAATATAAGGGCGCATTATCAGAAAACTACACACACTCAACATGTCATAATGATATCATCAGATCATTTATGCTTTTATTTGAAAACTAGCACAGCTTATTGATCATATCTTTGAAACATTAAAATTATACAAAATTTAATACACTAATTGCACTATGAACTTTGGTTGGTTCCGTTTTTGGCGTTGCAACTCTTGTCCGATTTTTGTGTGTATGCTTAGTTTGACGATTCGCGACGTCTCATTGGCTGAGAGGCCGCCAAATTAATTATTTTTTGTTGGCGATGATGGTCGACCCTTGTGTAAATACTTGTCAAATAAAAAAAGATAATTTTCGGAAATAGTGTAAAACGTGACCCATCGCGACCTTAAAACCAGGTAAACTAATCATATGTAATATTGTAATGTTATGTCACTATTAATAGAAAAGGAAAAAAAATTACCTGTAGAGGCATTTCTAAAGCCAAACAACAGCCTTGACAGTTGGTGTCTGAAGCAGAAAAACGTTGATCAAACTTTAAATTAAAAGCCAGTTTAATAATTTTGATATTATTCAATCATAATAATATTCGTAAAACTAAAAAGTATTAGTACAGGCCTACTTCAGTGCACTATTGAAATAACACGAAAATCATAATTGTCAATATTGCAATTATTGGTTGTGAATTTACAGCTCAAGAATTGGAAATGTCAGAACTGTCAAATTTGTAAACAATGCACATTATCGCTCAGAGGGCGTCAATGTCATCGGTCCATTCTCAAACAATGTATGGCAACAAGCACAAACATTCCCTCAGAACCATTCTACTTATCCAATGAAAGACAACAAGGACTAAAACACGTTGCATATCTTCAATAATTGATAATTTAGCTCAGCTAACCTTAGTCTTGCAGACCGCAACATGTTTCCGTGGTTCCACAATTTTTCACAAGGTGGCCAACAACATCACTCAAGTTGCTTACAGATGGCGCTACTTCGTTGAATAGAGAGACACTCTGTGGCTGAAGTTGTAAATAGGATCGTCCTTTTCAAGTAGGGTTTATTTGCATCCACTTGACCTTATTTACATAGTCACGGTTTTTGTTGTTTGATTTCAAAAAAATGAAAAAAGTTCTAGTTTAATGGAAAAACAGGTACATTTTGAAAAATGACCCCAGCGGACTGGCCGCACAGGAATAACTTGAATATCGATATTCTAAATTTGTTTAATATTGCAGTTAATGTATGATAAACCAATATAATAAATTGCAACCATCAGTCCAGTTGGATAAGGGTGTTACGGTTCTGTTAAATTGAGAGTTGCTACATTTAATTTTGGAGATTGGCCCCTGCATAAAAATTGGGGCATAGCAGGCCATTCACCTGGACATATGTCCCCAACCCTGGAAGGTTAGCTGGTCCCTTTTATGGACACCCAGTGGGCAAAAGTGGTCTCATTGACGTCATTTTGACGTCTTTGCAAGACGTCTCATGACCAGCCCATACTGGTCTCATATGCAAACTTCAATGACGTCTTATATGAGACGTCTAAAAGACGTCATCTGATGACGTCTTTTAGACGTATTTAGTTGACCAATATCTGACGTCTAAACTACGTCATTAGATGACGTCTTTTAGACGTATTTAGTTGACCAATATCTGACGTCTAAAATACGTCATCAGATGACGTCTTTTAGACATCATCAGACGACCTCTTTAAGATGAACTTTGCAATCTTTGGACATATTGAATGTACACAGAACACACACAAGTTTAAAATTAAAGAAAAAAACTTTATTATATTGTGTAATATAGCATACATCATTGGATGCATGCATGCACATATGATGCAAATCTATACATGGGACTGCTGCAATTTAAGTTTTAAAGAAATATATATTTTTATTCATGCATATCAGAATTCTTCAGCCAAGTTTCATCCATAGTTCCATAGATCCCTGAAATGAATTTATATTCAGAAAATAAACTTAACACCAAATCATATAATTATGAATCAGCATGTGCAACATATTTTCACAGTGGTTAGAATTTAAAAAACTTCACTTACCATGCAATGATGTGATAAATGGTATATATCACTCCATAGAAGAATTAAGTTTAAAATCCAACTTCACTAGTATCCCTCCAAAGTTACTGAATGAATTTCAAATTCTTAACTGACAAGATGTGACCTGTCCTGCAGCTGCTAAAGATTTCTAGGGGTTTGATTGGTCAGCCAGTTCAGATAATGATAGGCACATGGCTATAATATAGGGTGCACTGGGGTCAGGGTGATATTATGAGCCCATTAACCCCAATTGATAGACTTCAGCTTGGTTAGAAAAGTTGATAAATTTGCTATACAGTGAAATATATTCTGAAAAGGAGTTCACATTGTATTTTTCTATCCTAAATTAAAAATATGAAGTTACACAAAATGTGAATTTTGTCATTATATATTAATTGCTAAAAATGTTAACTTGCAAATTGTATGAGACTTCATGGTCAAAGAATTGGTTATATTAAAGACCACAAGATTACGTTGATAAGACGTAAAAAAATTACGTATTCTAGACGTAATTTTTCGACGTAATAAAGACGTATAAATTAAGTAAAATAATTACGTCTGCTTGAGCACCAGAATAAGACGTCGATAAGACGTCATATTTCCTGGTCATTTTGATGTCTTGAAAATTACGTCTCATTTACGTCTCATATTGGTCACCGACGTCATGACCAATTTGAGACCAGAAAAAGACGTCATTTTTACGACTTGCGCCTACTGGGCAAGTTGTAGAACTAGGAATCGGTTCAATTTTCTGAACTTTTGGCAATTATCTGAAGCCACAAGCAGTAGGCCTACGTGTCAGTATAGCCAAATTACTGTGTCATACTATGTATACCTATACAAAGTCAATAGCCTAATTAATCTATGAACTCTTCACCTGCACCTAGAAACATTGCCAAGGCTATCTTAAAAATCACAATATTGTGTAGCAAAAATCCAGATAAAGAATTATATAGTTAAACAACACAGTTCAGTATATTAATAATTATCAATAAAAAACAACTCAGCTCAGGTGCACTTAGGTTTACCATTATATTATTGCTGCCAACATTACAAATTAATGCTGCCATGCAGCCTATTTAAAAAGTTGATTTCTGCTATTGTATTTTATTAATCTATTAATTCAATCTGAATTCTTCACGTGATCAGTTCAAAAAGGTCATGCCACACACGAACAACAGGCATGGTGGCTTATCTTATAACAATCGCAAATAAACTTCTTAATAACAGATATGCAGTATTTTTGTAATATGTCACGTAGCACATTTGGTAATATTCAATTGTGTGATCATTATGACTATGGAATTTAAGTGGCAAAATGTGCCTTAAATCAGTGATACATGCTGCATTCATTAATTAACACCACGTGATAAAATGATCAATTATTTATCATTCTTGGATCGTAGTTTATTATAACAAATTTACCATGCCATTTGAAATTCCACACACCAGCATTGGGTTTGTCAGTTGGAAGTCTACATGTGCAGAATTCCAGAGGGGTAGATTTTTCAAGGTATGTGATAATGTAGCATGTATTATATTATATTATATTATATTATATTATATTATGTTATATTATATTATATTATATTATATTATATTATATTATGTTATGTTATATTATATTATATTATATTATATTATATTATATTATATTATATTATTTTATGTTATATTATACTATACTATATTATACTATACTATACTATACTATACTATACTATATTATATTATATTATATTATATTATATTATGTTATGTTATATTATATTATATTATATTATATTATATTATATTATATTATATTATAATATACGGTATTAAAAGGCTTAGTGCCAGCAACCTCCACTTAATTTGCTCACTTGATCAACCCTAGTGCAATGCAGTTATGTTCACTCACAATGTAAAAAAAACATAGGTGTAACATCACAGTTAAATTAGAAGCATAAAATCAACATTCATAAAACCACGTTAATCTGTACATAAAGAATTAAAAATACATAAAATCTCATGGTGGGTAAAACCCTCCAATAAAACAAACCATTAAGTGAATATCTCTGTTCTTTGACTAGAAACATATTATTCAAGTTAATTTTATTCATTCAAAGCACCATATATATATATATATATATAATAGTATTTACCTCACAGACAGATTCTTTTGCTAAATAATTGACTTTTACATCGTCAGTTTTGAACATATCTACAATGAATCTGCTCCGAGGCACTACTCCTTAAAGTAATGGAAGATACCTGATGTGAGTTGGAACAGGCAAGTCTAATATACGTCTAAAAACTGTTACCATGGTATCCAGTGGACACCTTACCTATGTAATGGTCGATGCTAGGAGGGGAGAGTGTAATGGCGTTAGCAGGTTACCCTCGCACCAACGAGTGACTCTTTGGTGTAATGGTCAACCCTCTCCCTTCCCGTGCGTGAGGTCCCAGGTTTGATTCCCGAATGGGGCACTCTCCTCTCAGAAACATTACAGTGGCTCCCCAATGAAACTGCATAATGGCAGCACTGGAGGCCGGGCTAGTGCAATGAGAGCGCAGCACATGTGGGCGTGTGCAGTGTCTAAGGAGGGGAGAGTGCTACTGTGTCAGCAGGGTGTTACCCTCACACCATAGAGTGACTCTTTGGTGCATGAGGTCCCAGGTTTGATTCCTCCTCGCAGAGATATTACACCTTACCTTACCGTACGATAATGATAGGGCAGTTGAGTTTTGTATATATAAATTATATCTTTCAGTTAGGGCCACCCCACCATTTCAACCAGTCAAATAGGCAGATGTCATAGTTGACTTCAGGAGTAAGGTTTTTATACAATGGCGGATCCGGGGGGGGGGGCATGGAGCCATGGTTTTTATTTACTTCATGGCAATTGCTCAAGCTGTGGTAAACACTCAAAACAACCTGCACCAACAGGTTCATTGTAACCTTGGCAATGATAATGAGATCTGATAAAATAGTCCTTGTCGAAATCTTCACTGCTGATAATTTCCACATGAGTGGGTTAAGAAAGTGATAAAGTACATTGTTGTGGCATAAATACCATAAAACAAATCGCCTCCCAACAAAACAAATTATAGAATGTAAGGTATTAGTGGAGGTTCTCAGCATAAAATCGTTACCCTGGTTACAGAGTGGACAAAGCTATGAAATTTCGTGTACCCCCTCAGTTTCTACTCTTTTTAATGAGCCTAAGTTCCAAAAAAAATTTTAAGATCAATGTGTAAAATCTAAGATGGCGGCCAAAAATATCTCAAATGGCCGCTTAATTAGGGCCAACTAGCCAGGCAATGATAAGTCCTACTGATCAAAATTTACAAAAATATCAGAAAATCTAAATCAAGTATCTTATGATATGGTTGCTAATCACTGAATTTGTTTATTTTAAAATTTTATGGTTCAAAATGGCCGCCATTTGGTATTTCATCGACAGTGTACACAAATATCGACATGCACTGTACTCAGAAATGAATATTTCATGCATTACTAATTTCAAGTTGCCATATTATCAATATTTTTAATTATCAGTCATTAAATCGCATTCTTCAGGGATTTGGTGAAGCAATAGGGGGGACAAAAATGCAAGATGGCTGCAAATATGGCTGATATAATAGTACCAAGCCCAGTGGGTCTCACATTAACCAAATATTACTAGAGAATTTATTGGTTTATAACAAATATTATGTTTAATCTCCCTATTTAGTTGATTTCTAATTAGGTTTTTCATTCTATGAAGATTTTAAAATTCCAATTGGCTCTAAGATGCAGTTTTTCAAAATATGCTCAACTGATTTGGTTGTGGTGAACAGGCAGCCCATTTGATTACTATTAGATATTTCTCTGATTTTACAAAAAAAGACTTCACATAAAAAAGTTATTTATATCTCGATTTGTTAGCACTGGTTACCATAGCAACCAATAATACATACCTTCAGATACTGGATATGATTAATAAGGCCTACATTCAGTTAGTCTTTTTAGTATCCTACTGTAATCGAATCACAATATGCTACAAAATTGTTTGAAAGATTGTCACACTGAATACAATAAATAGAAAAATATAAGACTTCATATTGGTTTGTCAGCAATAGTTACCATGGTTACCATAGACACTAACCACAGCTTTACATCTGGATAGTAAAAATGGGGCCATCAACCTGCACTTTGAAGCTAAAACTACCAAATCGGAAGATTAGAAATTCACACCAAACAAAGCCCAGGTCATGCAGCAAGAAGTGACGATATATATTGACATAATCATTGTAGTATTGTAACATCCACAATACTAGATCTGTACGGTGTCGCCACCTGGCGTAAGGAACAGAAATAAAGCACTTCCGCTTCCGCCCATACCATGTGGGATTGTTCATTATTTACCTCTCACTACCATGTGATAAATAAGCTAAAACAAGCTATCAAAACATTATAATCATGTTAATGGACATTGCCATGGCAACAACAAGTCAACCCCCAACTTTATTAACTGATAATGACGCTGTGATTTTATTTACTGTTTGCTAATTTGTTTATTGTTCATTGATTAAGCGGATTTAATTTAATTTAAGCCAATTTTTCCATCGCAAAGGCCTAATGAAGTGCACAATTGTCATTTCTGCCTGTAACTATGAAGAAGGGTCATAATTTCAATGATTACAATTAAGAGAGCATAACATTCTCATCGGAAAGACGGGAAACTTGAGTTAATTATTACATCTTATTTCAATCAGTTGGAAAGGTGGGATTGACCACATCTTTCCATTTTGTGTTCCAGTGATATGTGTAAAGGGGCGTTCACACTGTCATAGATGGGCATGGCGAGTGAGCGCGGATGATTGCAAAAATTGTTTGCTCTTGCTTATCCTTGGTCATACGTAATTCACTCACCGAGCGATGTACGGATAGCTAGATCACTCGTGACCATCCATGAGGCAAACATTTTCAAACATGTTTTAAAATTTTGCGGACATTCTACGAGTAAAATTGTTTATCTTTATACGGGAAGAGCTTGGGAGTCACTCAGCGAGCATTCTACGGACATTCGGCATACATCCGTGGCAATTCGCAGCCACTCTTGCTAATTCTTGCTAACTCTTGCAAACTCTTCCTAACTCTTGCTAACTCTTGCTAACTCACGTGTTCGCAGGGGAGGCTGACCATCCACTTGTGTCCACTCTAATAGCTCGTAGAACGCTCGGGAACCTCCGTGACCCACCCGTCGTAATCCGTCGGGCACCCTGTACGCCCTCTCCTCATTCACTCTTGAACCACTCGCACGAGCGATCTATGAGTGCCTCACGGATGCCTCACGGATGCCTCATCATGCTCACGGATGCCTCACGGATGCCTCACGGATGCCTCATCATGCTCACGGATGCCTCACGAATGCCTCACGGATGCCTCATCGATGCCTCACGGATGCCTCACGGATGCCTCATCATGCTCACGGATGCCTCACGGATGCCTCACGGATGCCTCATCATGCTCACGGATGCCTCACGGATGCCTCACGGATGCCTCACGGATGCCTCATCATGCTCATGGATGTCTCATAGATGCCTCATGGATGCCTCATCATGCTCATGGATGCCTCACGGATGCCTCATCATGCTCACGGATGCCTCACGGATGCCTCATCATGCTCACGGATGCCTCACGGATGCGTCACGGATGCCTCATCATGCTCACGGATGCCTCACAGATGCCTCACAGATGCCTCACGGATGCCTCACGGATGCCTCATCATGCTCACGGATGCCTCACGAATGCCTCACGGATGCCTCATCGATGCCTCACGGATGCCTCACGGATGCCTCATCATGCTCACGGATGCCTCACGGATGCCTCACGGATGCCTCATCATGCTCACGGATGCCTCACGGATGCCTCACGGATGCCTCACGGATGCCTCATCATGCTCATGGATGTCTCATAGATGCCTCATGGATGCCTCATCATGCTCATGGATGCCTCACGGATGCCTCATCATGCTCACGGATGCCTCACGGATGCCTCATCATGCTCACGGATGCCTCACGGATGCGTCACGGATGCCTCATCATGCTCACGGATGCCTCACAGATGCCTCACAGATGCCTCACGGATGCCTCACGGATGCCTCACGGATGCCTCATCATGCTCATGGATGTCTCATAGATGCCTCACGGATGCCTCATCATGCTCACGAATGCCTCACTGATGCCTCATCATGCCTCACGGATGCCTCACAGATGCCTCACGGATGCCTCACGGATGCCTCACGGATGCCTCACGGATGCCTCATCATGCTCATGGATGCCTCATAGATGCCTCACGGATGCCTTATCATGCTCACGGATGCCTCATGGATGCCTCACGGATGCCTCATCATGCTCACGGATGTCTCATAGATGCCTCACGGATGCCTCATCATGCTCATGGATGCCTCACGGATGCCTCACGGATGCCTCACGGATGCCTCATCATGCTCACGGATGCCTCATAGATGCCTCACGGATGCCTCACGGATGCCTCACGGATGCCTCACGGATGTCTCATAGATGCCTCATGGATGCCTCATGGATGCCTCACGGATGCCTCATCATGCTCATGGATGCCTCATGGATGCCTCACGGATGCCTCATCATGCTCACGGATGCCTCACGGATGCCTCACGGATGCCTCACGGATGCCTCATCATGCTCATGGATGCCTCATGGATGCCTCACGGATGCCTCATCATGCTCTCGGATGCCTCACGGATTCCTCACGGATGCCTCATGGATGCCTGGCAACGGGCTCTGCAAAATAATTAATACGTGATTAACAGAGCCACAAGTGAGCAAGTCCGTGGTCCCTCGGCTCTCGTACTCATGATAGTGTGAACTAGGCTTAAGAGTGAAGAATATTTCTGCTGTATGGAGTGCATGATGTGTCATCAGTGATGCAAATTCCTGTCTTTTCTATTGCAAATGTGTGCTGTATGATCATGATGATGACTCATGATAGGCAGCAGGTCTGAAGATGTGTCATTACCGAATAATGCACTTGATCAGCTGAGTACTTGATCAGCTGAATGAATGTCCTGTGTGTGTGTGTGATTAGGGCTTTACGTCCTGTATTTCTGCACCAGTTGGGCTAATAAGGACCGGCAGAGACCATGGCAATGAGACGAAGGATGAAACAGCCATCCAACTTAGGCTCGACCGGGAATCGAACCCAGGACCCAGCGGTTGGAAGCCCAGAGCGCTACCTCTGAGCTAGGCCCCCGCCCGCCCTGAATGAATGTCCTAGATTCACTGATCCATATCATGGCAGACCAGCCAGACTGTCATCTTGATATGAGTATTAGTTATGAGTCACAAATGTTACAGTGGACACGTAGGAACATGACTCATCATGCCCACTTTTCAGTTAGCAAAAGAGCAAAATCTTCACTCTAAAACATATCACTGTAATACATTCTCAGTTAAAAATATAACCGAAAATGTGGTTCATTTTGGATCCTGATAGACACTGAAAAAGATTGTATGTTTTCAGACAAATTATTGTATCGCTGGTGGCCACTCAATAGTTTGTTATGAAAGCGGCCATAATATTTGTTCTTAGACAATAATACATGTAGTATAAAATCAGACAATTATGTTGATTGGCTTGGAAAATTACTGTTAAAGAACAAACAATATAACGTCCAATTTAAAACAATCCGTTTTGTCTGAAAACAGACACTTATTTTTAACCCTCCTCGAAAAGGGTTTTGGTTATCATCAATGTCCATCTGACGGGTGGGCGTAACACTTTCGTTTCCGTAGCAGAACTCTAACACTAATGCACTTACCCTGACAAAATTTTGTACAGTAATACTCTATGTGGCTTAGTGGTGCCTTTTGATAGTCACATTGACATTTGTTGGCTATGTTTTACACACTTGGAAAAAATAGAAAATTTTTTTTTTTTTCGTTTCCGGAGCAGAACTCTGTCACTACTGCAACTTCAAGCTTAAAACTTTGTCATAATATGTCTAAAATAGTGCAGTGGTGCCTTTTGGGTGTGTCATGGCCGCAGATACTAGAGAATTTTCAAAAGTAGGAAAACGGTGAAAATTCGTACTTTTTCAAATCTCTATACCAAAGACACTATTTACCTTACATGAGTGAAATTTTGTTATAACAGATCTAAAGTACAGTATTTTCACTTTTCAAACTTCATTTTGATATTCATTTCATGCTGATTACATAATAACGGAAAATCTGAAAAATATGCTAAAAAGTGTGTTCAATTGTGTTTCCGGAGCAGAACTCTTGCATTAACGCACTTACCCTAACAAGATTTTATATGTTATTTCTCTGTATAGTTTAGCTGTGCATTTTGATAGTCACATTGACATATCTCAGCTGTGTTTTAAAATATTAAGAGAAAAGTGAAAAAAAAAAACATAACAATTTCAGTTTCTAGAGCAGGACTCACACACTAATGCACCTACATGCATACAGAACTTAATAATAATATGTCTAAAATAATGTAGAGATACCTTTTTGGGGTTTCATGACTGTTAATGACGGACAATTTTATATAATAAGGAAAATATGAAAAATTTGGTACTCTTTCAAACCCTCATATCAATGACTCTATGATCCGTATGTAATATTTTGCCAATGATGTATCTAGATTATAGAACTTTCACTTTGGAGCTTCATTTTGACATTTGTTTCATCCTTTTTTTTTCATAATATTGGAAAATCTGGAATAAATTCTAAAAATTGTGTTGCTGCCTTCATATTCCTTAGCATCCCATATTGCAATGACAGCCAAAAATTTGCATACAATCATTAAATATTTGATCATAGTATTTCCATGCTCAACCCATTCAACAGTTTTTGTTTATAACTTAATTTAGCAATTTTATAATAATTAGTTGCATAATGATTTATATTACTTTCACTTGACTCCAACACTTATTATTGTTTTCATAATATACACCTGTAAAGTGTTCAGATACAAATACTAATTTAAATGCCATAGATTTAATGCAAATCTGCAACCCAACAATTCAGTAACTGTTGAAGGGAATATGGCAATTAATAACATATGGTTCCTTCAGTTGCCTGCAAGATGTAAACAGCGGGCAAAAAATATTTTGACTTATAAAGGCATTAAAATGGGTGTGTTGAGTATCATTCCAAACAAAATAAACCTTTAAGATTTGTATTTATTGGTATTTAGACTTTAATTATTCAAATACAAGTAAATAAAAACCTTAAAGGTTAATTTTGTATGAAATTATACCCAACATCTTGATGTGGCATAACATTGTTGCTGAATTTCATATATATTCCGTAGGGTCATTGCCATAGCCCATATACAATGATTCATGACTATTTTGGAAATATAAATGATAAAGGGAACAGGCTATTGTGTTGATATCAATTCTAGCGAACTGAATGCTCTTATTGTGCTCAAAATCTTTGAAACAGAACAATTAAATGGCAGGAAAAGGATAGACAATACTTTTTATGCTCACTTATCCTTATTCTGAACAGAATGGATTGCTGTTAATACAGGGTTCCTGCAAGTTTACCTTCATAAGAAGTAAGATATTTGTAAGACTTTACAATATCATGCACACATGAAAAATAAGACCACTCAAATAGTAATATAAACCAATATTTTTAATTTCATCATCCAAAAAACAATCAGGGTTTTGGCTATTAAGCAATAAAACAAACGCAGTTCTTGTGTATTTAAAGAAAGTTAATAATTTCAATGCATTCATATTTACCAAATCGTCTGAATATTACAATGTGGATGTTAATATCCAAGTATATTTGCATCAAAATAAGACAATGTAAGACTTTGTGGACAAAAGTAAGACTTAATACAGGTAAGAATTTATCAGATTTTTTAATAACCCACGGGAACACTGTATTATTTTACGCTTCACAGAATATAGTGAACAAATGTAGAAATTCAAAAAATAGGACATTTTGGACTCAATATAGCATTGCGTAATAGGCAATGTAGGCCAAGTGGCAACTGTTTCGGTTCATCACATACACTGTATAAACACTCAAGAAATAATATTTTCAAATTTTGTAAACATAGCCGAGATATGTCAGTGTGGCTATCACAAGGCACCACTAGGCCATATAGAGTGTTACTGTGTAAAATGTCATTAGGGTGAGTGCATTAGTGTTAGAGTTCAGCTCTAGAAAGGTTTAAGGTTTAAGGTTTATTTAAGGTTTATTTAGTAGACACCTAGAAATGAAAGTTTGTGTTAGAGTTCTGCTCTGGAACTGAAAGTGTAACGCCCGCCCTCCTGCCTCTGTTGGACAATGATGCCTGTGTGCCATGTGGGATTCGCTGAGGGTTTAGCTGCAGCACAGCCTATGTTTTAGAGTGTAGATTGTTAAGCAATGATTTATTTTGGTAATTATTTCCATGATTTCAGGATGTTTTATTGGAAGGGTTTGCCACATTCTGGTGGCTGCTGGGTATTGCTATGGCTCAGATGGACTTTGACGGCAGAGCTTCCAATCCTTACACCAAAGCAATCCTGGGATTATACGTTATGGCAATCTTAGAAGCTTGGATGCATGTTAACCCCACTGCCATTAATGCTATCTCCACTTTGGTATTTGTTATCACTAAAAAGTTGTCAGTTCTGAAAGGTAAGTTCTAAAATGGGATTCGTAATAAATGTCCACCTGTATTTCGTTCATGTTTTCCAAAACAAATTACACGAAGCTGCACTCATAGAAATGTTAGTTGCAATTCAAATCACTACTTTAAAGATGATAAAAAGCAAGGTTTTGCGGTAAACGCTGTAATTTCCTACAAAGAAAAAAGTCTTTCTGAATGACGTGCGTAATTTTGCAAAGAAAAGGGCGAACTTGGAAAGACGAGATTCTGGCTAAGTGCCAGGGCAAACATACTTCAGTAGAATTTATTTTTTATTTTTATTTTTTAATAAAATTTTTGCATGTAGATATCTACCACCCAATGAAAAAGAATATGCGTTTGCAGCAGATTTTGTCCCCTCCCTCTCCCTTTTTCTTTTGTATTTTGTATTCAGTTCAATCTTAAAGTTAGTTTCTGTGTCTCTTGAGAAACATTGATGTACTGGGTGACGACATTTTTCCCTGTTCATGCATAGCTCTGTGTTTTGCCCAGCTTATAAATATGAAATTTTTGGATATTAAACATTGGTAAATTCAATGATTTACTTTTCTTTTATAGGGCTTTTTTACCTTATAGCTCAGTTTGGTTGTGGAATAGGGGCTACACAACTGGTGTTTGCGTGAGTAAATATTGCCGTTAATCAAATATCGTTTTAAAAACCTATGGTATATATATATATATATAGAATTTTATTGACCGCAGAGCATCACAAAGATACATGTGTCATAAAAAAATAAAAACAAGGATAGAAATAAAAATAAAAGTATATATAATGATTAAGTAAAATAATGAACAATCTACATGAACATAATTTAGTTACATATTAAAAACATCTATATGATAATTTTGTACAACTATAAGCATATGAATAAAACCAGGCACCATCAGGGCAATTAGCAGGAATCAATGCACCATAGAAGATTAATACTGAATACAAATAAGCAGCAGGAGTGGGTATTTACATATGTACAGATTTTATATCCAGTTATATTGTCTATTTTAGGAACTAAATATAATAATAATAGCAGTAAAAACAATTACATAAGCATACCAATATATGTACAAATCCTTATATATATATATATATGTTGGACATTCAAAAGTGTTTTGATTCTATTGACCATGTTCTGTTAATAGACAAATTAAGGTGTTATGGAATATGTAATGACGAAAGTCAGTTCTTTACTTCGTATTTGACAAATAGAAAGCAAGTTGTCAAATGTAATAAAGACAGGGGACCCACAAGGATCTGTTTTGGGTCTCATTTTGTTTATGCTTTTTGTAAATGATCTGAGTCCGCATATTCATCCCGGCACTTCAAATTTATATGCAGATGACTGCATTATTTATTCTACTGGAACCTCTGTACATGAAGTAAATGCAAATCTTCGAAAATGTATTGACGATGTCAACTTGTGGTATACAGGGAACAAGCTTGCTTTGAATGCAGAGAAGACTTGTAGTATGCTTATTGCATCTAAATACAATCAAGGTATATCAAATGATGCACTCGATATTTCAATTAATGATTATCACATAGCTCAAGTCTCTTGTACTGAATATTAAGGTGTTGTAATTGAACAAAGTTTATCGTCGGATGCTCATATTGTCAAAGTCTGCGCTCAGTTATCTAGAAAAGTTGGTATGTTATCGCGTATAAGGAAGTCATACAATATTTTGTGTAAAATATATACGTCATCTATCCAGCCATCTATAGATTTATGCCTTAAGCATCTGGGGTAATACAACAAATGTAAATATTGATAAAATTCAAAGAATTCAGAATTATGCCGCTAGATATAGTAAAGACGTTAAGGTGGATGAATGTTAAACAAAGATTTCAATATTTTAACATACTTCTCATTTTTAAATGTATACATGGACTTCTCCTCAACACCTTTGTAATAATATTTACAATGGAATGTGAAGTTGCTTTACGTAATACAAGGTCTTTTGACAGTATGAATGTATTTATACCATTTGAAAATATGTCCCAATCAAAAAACTTTGTATCCACAGCAGGTAGATTATGGAATGTTTTGCCTGCAGATTTAAAATGTGATAGTAATTTAAATATGTTTAAATTCAAATTTCAAAAATTGATCCTAAGTGGTGCTTTATGATTTTATAACTTGTTCTTATTTTCTATGTCTTTTTTGTACATATTTATATATATTTTTATGATCATTGTTTTATTTTTTATTTTCAGCTTTGTCTGAATGTTGTTATCCTGTTTTTAAATATATTTGAATAAATAAATATATATGTATAAATATAAATCAACTTGATCATGAAGTGCATGCTAAATTATATATGAACGAAAGTAATTGAATTCAAGTATAGACAATCGGTAAATAATTCATGACTGGGAAACTAAACGGTAAATCAACGAGAGAAGTCATCCGCAGATAGCAAAGCAATTGACAATGCCTGGTTTCTGAAACATTCTAAAAAAAGCTCTCTAAAACTCTAAAAAAAAAAAAAAAAAAAAATTAAATAATAAAAATAAACTCTAAACAACGTGAATTGTTATATACATTATTATATGTATGGCGTTTCAGTGTCACTCCTGCTAACATTACTGCCAAAGTGACAGTGCCTGGACCGAAGTATGGAGTGACCACCAACGGATGCTGGATATTGGAGTGGGTCTGTGTGACCATTTTCATGGTGATCATTCTTAGTGCTTGTGACAGACGAAAGAGAAGACCTATGCTGCCTCATCTAGCAATTGGTTTTGCATTGGTATCTCTTTCATTATATGCTGTAAGTACAATGACAATTAATGTAAGCTATAACGATATTTATGAGAGACATACCATACTTGCCTGACTTTGGCATTTACTCTTTAATCTTATCGAAGACCTAGCAATTAATAATAAAAAAAATGAATGGAAATATACAAAAACAATACATGTGGTAGATCAGTAAATCAATTGCTATGATTTAGGCAGCGCATTGGTAAAGTACAAATGAGTCATTGAGTCTTCCACTAACTAATTTTGCTATCATGAAAAACCAATCGATCAATAAATCAATCAATCAGTCAATCGGTCAATAAATTAATTGACTTTTTAAATTAATTTTCAGGGACCTTATGGAGTCAGCCTAAACCCTGTCAGTGTACTCAGTATTGCCGTGGCAGTTAATGACTACAGTAATGTATGGGTGAGTGTCAGGATTTTTCGAAAATATGAACAATTGGTTCAACATCAGTGCGAAATCAACCAAATACAAGTAACGTTGAAACGTTATCGATCAATCGGGCTGGCCAGATCTCGTTTGACCTTTGTACCCAGAAGTACTGAAACAATACATAGTACTTCCGGCTACAAGGTCACATGAGAACTGGCCAGCTCTGTGGCACGCGGCATGCTATCTGGAGAGATAGCTTCCCCGATAGCATGCCAAAGTGGGTCGGCATCATTCCAACCTTGGCTGTTGTTGACTGATGCCAGGCCGATGTCAAGTTGATGTTGGTTATATCTGTGTGGCTGTTGGGTGGTCCTTTCATGAGCATCATCCCATCCATGTGGTAAATGTGTAACAGTGGTGGACTCCTCTCCCTGTCACCTCAGCAATCAACCCTCAATAGTGGCAAGTGCTTGCCTTAGAGGGCTGCACTTCCCATATCTATCTATCTATCAATCAATCTATCTATCCATCCCAGATGGCATTCCTAATTGGCCCAGTATCGTTTCCATGTAGGCCACTGCCGTTAAAACATCCTATTAACATCGCCGACATCACGTCGATGTTGAAACAGTTTGGAATGCTATCTGGGATCTATCTATCTATCTATCTATCTACTAAGGTGATTAATGTCTATAACGTCCACCCTAATAATTAAATTGATTCATTGACAATACAATGGCCAAAGATACTCATTTACTAAAAACACAGCGTCTGATAAACTGTTAAAAGTGTCTAACTAACTCCGACCAGTATATCCTAATCCTTAACTATTTATTATATATGTTACAAATAGCTAGTACTGATTTTATGTGAGTGATCCTTTCCAGTGAAGCGGCAGTCTACTTTGCAGTACCTTTTTGCTGATCTGCTGAAAAATTTGAATTGCAAATAAAACATTTACTTTAACTGTAGGTGGTCCCCCGATAGCGGCACCTAAATGCCTTAGAGGGTTCTCCTCCACTGAATTATTTTTATTTTTATGTTGATTATGTATAATTTTGTTAAATATAGTGGTGAATAAAATGATTGAATTTGAACTTGAACTTGATATATAGTATTTTAATTTTAAACTAAAACAATACCAATTGTTAGTGACATCTTCAGTTTTTACTATTCCCCTACTTGTAGGCCTATGCATGTTTATGTAAATGTAATGATTATTATTATTACATATGTATGTAAAGTTGATATGTTTTAGTGTTCATTTCCTCATTTTAGAATTCAAGACTTCAAGAATGGATGTTATTTATTCTAAGTGCTTATCTATCTGCTTTGTTAAAAAGTATTTTCCTGATCTGTATGCATTCTATACGGGATAGTCGCCCAATTTGGCGTGCTTTGTTGGCTTCATGTTTACTCAGCGTCAGCCAATATTGGCCTAATATTGACTCGATATGGCATGCTATCTTAAGCTTACAGATAATATGTGGTACAAGAAGATCACATTCCAAATTGGAATGTCGTTGCAATATTGGCGTCATCAGTACAACATTGTATCAAGTCATCAACATCGTTGATGTTTCGTCGATGTTGTCCCGATAATGCTATCCGGCAATGACCGCATCATAACCGGGACTTTCATTCTTAAATTAAGCTTGCTCCCCGCTTGTTATACATGGCTTTGACTGTAATATTTCCAGATCTACATGACAGCAGGACCGCTGGGAGGACTCACTGCTGTCATTGCTTATAACTTTTTTGTCTTGGATCATGGCTATCATTGTGCAATTGCTGATTATCAAAATCCCCACAAGAGCTTGACAAGAGCTACGACCATGGAGGAAAACATAGGAGTCGATAACTGTAAGTCTGGAAATTATAGATTTTCATGGGTCCCAGCCCTTTAAGGTCCTGGGCCTCCTCATTGCAAAGATGGTTACAATTTGCTTGGGTTATGACCTCATACCCCTCAACATCATAACAGATACAGGAGAACAGATACTTTATTCATCATAAAGTTATAAAAAAGTTTTACAAGACTCTAAATGAATAAATAAAATTAGATACAATTAATTAAAAACATCAAAAAATTAATAAAAAAAGGAAATATAATTAAATTCCTTGTAAGCAATGTTATTGTTATCATATCTTTCTTTGTTTTAGATGGTTTTGAAGATGACAGGCCTCATTCAAAAGGCCAGCAGTACATGATTAACATATCAGGTATATATCTTCAGACCAAAGTGTATATATGCATATATATATAGGTCCTATTTCCTCCTTGAACAATTTTCAACGATCTGAATATGCAAATTAAAATGTTTTTTTTTTTTTTCGGAAGACTTTTTATCTTGTATTTTGCCAAAGTGAGTGTGCCGCTTTAGCATCATCTTCAAAATCTGGAAAGCATTTACCATTGCCTTTCATCGGTCGCCATCTTTGTTTTCAGTTATTAGCATTAGATAGCACAATTGACTGTTAATATCAGTTAACCAAAACAATATGTCAAGGCCTATTATTATTTTACTAAAGACAGACTAGACTATAGACTAGACTATAGACTATAGACTATAGACTAGAATTGAATTGAATTGAATTTATTATTTGATACAACAAATGGTGTAACATATATAATCCCAAGATACACAGCATTCATAGGCAATTAAAAGCAATTTTATGGTCTCACCTTAAAGTTTTAGTAAGTCAATATTATTCTTGTATTTCTTCCAACAGAAGCAGCCAAACAGCATGGGCTTGAACGCAATGGACTTGGATCCAAGAAACTAACAAATTCATCTATTCTACCTGCCAATCATATCAAATGGTATTCAGAAGAAACAGGAAACATTGACTTCGCTGATGGCGACATAATTGTGACTGTTTTGTGACTGTATTAAAAAAAGTATTTCGGTTATTTGGACAACTTAAATGTGAAGTGAAAAACCTTGCAAAGTCTGTGTTTTTCTAGCTTTTTCACTATTAATAATACATGACAAACTTCTGTTTTTTTTCTTTATCATATATATTTGCTGTCGGATTGTTTTTAATCTTGACCCAGTTCCATTTATTTTTGCCAATAAGAGTCTTTTCACTGAATCCAGCAGGACATAAGTCTTTCCTCTCCTCTTATTACTCATTTTGCTTTTCAGACACAGTAGGTAATAATTAACTGATTCCATAAATATAACTTTATCATTTTGTTGATTTTTGTTATTTTTCTGAGAAAGTGTCAAATAAACATTAAAATGCACTAAAAATACTGCTGCTTGGATGCACTTTGCTTCAGCCAATCACAGTCAAGGGCAGGAACTTTTTCAGCCAATAGAATTGCAGTATTCTGTTTTAGCCACCTGGTGGAAATACAGAGAACCTTCCGTGAAAATCCACTATTATATATCAGTTATTCATATGCACAATGTAGGCATAGATATGTAAACAATCGAAGAATCATAAAAGAGCTAAGTTAAATTACATGCAGCATAATAAGTCCAATTACTTCCCACTGTGTATTTCCCCCCGGTCCACAATGTTGTTGATGATGGATTACTTCATAATGTATTAAACAGTCTTGTTTTTTTTTAGATAGTTTTTTTAAATATTATGCAAACGTCTCCACAACATCACCTGCGGATTAATATGATTTGATGCAAAGATAACCTAAGCGAATACTTTTGCAAAGAAAGCAAAATTATCTAAAACGAACAGTTAGAGCAGTTGGTAAACATAATCCACATGACATTATTTCTTTGTAAATATGGCATATTGATCTTATATCAGGGACTTTATTTATTTATAAACACCAACTGGAATTCAGGCTTGCTTGTATTGTGACAAATTGTTTAATTAAGGTAGGGGGCAGCTTTGCTATTTTTATCTGTATCCCATCATCATACCAAGACAAGTTTTCATAAAACCCATGTGGCTAGCTGGCAAAGTAGGTTATCTATGGCTCCCTGAGTGAGTAACACTCAGGTTGGGTCTGGCACTTTCTGTGATCTGATTGGTTGATATCTAGCATCCGCACATTGTGATGTCACCTTCCGATTGACAGACCCTGACTCGTTCCTGTCTCAACGACTCTCAAGTGAGGAGACAGCATCCGCACATTGTGATGTCACCTTCCGATTGACAGACCCTGACTCGTTCCTGTCTCAACGACTCTCAAGTGAGGAGACAGGTCGGGTCTGTATCGGAAGGTGACGTCACAATATGTGGATTCTAGATATCAACCAATCAGATCACAGAATTCACCAGACCCAACCTGAGTGTTACTATTTCTTCATTCAGGGAACCAGAGAGGACAGACCTGACCTGTCTCATACTTGAGACGGGAAAGACTCAGTAGGTTAGGGTGTAGCCCCAAACGTGACTCGCGATGTGCTTCGATGGAGTCCAGTCAGCAACTGGGTAATGTCTGGGATTAGTTAGGGTGTAGGAGTTTAGTGGGTTGTAAGGCAGGTAGGTAGGTTGTAGGTTTGAAACCCACTGAGGGCCATGCATCCACTCCAGCAATTGCTCCAGCAAAAAAGTCGAGATTCACACCCAAACTGGCCAATCGGCAGAGACCCAAACGTTATATTTAAATTAGTTGACCACATCGTGACATGGCCAGACTACTACCCCTGGCCAATGAGGTCAATCCTTCAACTAAAAAAGGGAAGATTCCGTTGAAATGGTTACAACCACCGTCAACCACGATGGATTTGTTTACTCTAGAAGTGGTGTGTATATATAAATGCATTAATTGAAGCCATGAAAAGTCTGAACAAGGTAAACTGTTTTCACAATCCATTTGATTGAATATGATACAATGTGAACAGAGGAGAAGCCCATCTAATTGTTAGTTTAACAGCTCTGACCACGTGGGCCACATGAATAAATTATGATAATACCCCAACTTTGTGAGATTTGCCTGGGGTACATTTCCTGGGTGCATGCATCACACATGAATGAGAGAAAGTGTCAGACACGTATCAGTAATTTTTTTAATAGACTAAGTACGGATTTTTTGTTTTGATAACCACATCATAAGAATTTTATTCAAAATGTATACTTCTTCCGTCAGACAGTTAACAGTTTCAACCTGCAGACCGAAGATACATGAGGCTAATATTGTGAAATTAACATAACTCGAATTATTAAGCCAAGTTATCATGAAAGTTTAGGGTTTCCAAACTCATTTTAATTTGAGCAAAGATCTCACTCTTTTTAAATGAGCTATGTCTGCTTGCAATGTTTGTTTACTAAATGTTACAATCGAAATTTATGGATTTGTTATGTTTGCAGATGTAAATGCTGCTATGTGAAAGCACTTCATGGAATTTGTGCCAGGAGTTGGAAGGGTTCATTACAAATTTTCTAATTCTTTTGTGTCAATATCATCTTCATCAAGTATACTACCTATTAATGCATAGATCTTGTAAACAATATTTAAGATAAACCAGAAAGGTTCGTTTGATTCAACAATCTCTATGCAAGCCCTTTGTCTCAGTAGGCCAGTGACATATATGTCATCTAGGTGGAATATCCTCCTGTCTTTTGCTGCTTCATAGAGATTATGAGCTGTCCGTTGAGACATGAACATTCCCCCATCACCCCGACAGAAACTTGGGAAAACTGGAGAAAAGTACTGCTTCGGTGACGTTTCCCAGCTTTTTTTCAATTTATGTTCGTGTGCCTGAGCATTATGCAAAGTGATGCCACACATGATTTCATTACGCAAGCGATGGTCTTCCACAATTAATGATAAAACCACATTTTTAACTTTTGAAAAAATCTCCGGAGCATCATCATCAATTTTCACGATCAGTTCCGGCATCTTTGGACCACACTCCTTAATCCATTTGAATATTCCAATGGCTTTGAATCCCAAGTTAAAATATGAATCTAAAATATCTATTTGAATTATATCATTGGCTTGAAATGCTTCAGTCTGAATAAAGTCTTTCCGAAGTGAAGAACTATTGGCCGCACCGACAACAAAAACAAGTTTAGGGTTGATTGCTGTGTTAGTAAATTCCTTTTTATATTTCTCTCGTAGAATAAATCTCTCTTTTGTGTTATGCAATGAAGAATATGAATAAATTAACACAGTGCTGTCGTAAAAATCTTCGCATTGCGGTTTTAAAAGGAACTGAGGTTCTTGGTACTTTGCGCCATTCCAACAGGGGCTCCGACAAAACTTTCCAAACTCACTGGTAGTGCCACAGATGCGCTGACTTGTCCGACGATAGTACTTTTGTACTATTTCACCCACAGTGATGCTCTTAGGAGCTGTCCACGTAGCAACAAATGTTAGCAGAAGCCATAAAAATGTAACCATAATGCAAGCCCTCTTCTTTCTTTTCATACCGACGTGTAATCTCCCAATGATTTTCCAGCATTTCATGATTTCAGTTCCTTCCAAATTCAGTCAAATGGTCTATGATTCGGAATCGCAGCACTGGAATAGAAAAAAATTGAGATGGATTTGTAAAAGTATAAGTACAGTCAGCATTAGACAATTTTGTGATTGAATATACTTGAAAACCTGGACCAATATAGGTAAGCAATTAACATAATTTTGGGTTTAATGTAGATAAGATAAGACAAGATAAGGACAAGACAAGACATGACAACATTACATGTAGTAGTAGTAGTAGTAAAAATTTATATCATATGACAATATGATACAGAAGAGCACCTAAATAATAAGGTAGTAAAAACTTCAAACAGAAACAAACAAATTAAATGTCTGCCACATACATGTATTTGCTTATAAGTATACATTTTTTATGTCCAACTTAGTGTTTTTTTTTGTTGATTTTCTTATATTGATGCATAATTTTGTACTATGTAGGTACGAATAAACATAATAATAATTCACCAATGAAAAATTAATATATTGTAAACCAAACGACATAACGTACAGGATAGACTTTTTTTCTGTGTAGAAATAATTATTTAGTGTTTTAACTTCTTATATTTCTAGCACTACTCAAGTCATAAATTCTTTTGTACTGAGTAAACTGCATTTCATCTTGCCTGTTGCAGCATGACCAATAAATTATCTGTATCTATATACAGGACAAAATGCAATCATCACATTTTTGGAGTTGATAATTATCCATGATATTTTGTAAAGTTTCAAGCCACTTCGCAACTGTTTTGTAATGTTATATAACCATCCCACATATGAACTCATATACATTACATTTTATATGAACTAAGTGGCTGGTCCCCTTTGGCATGGGAGTTCCTTGGGGCCATACACACACTAGATCACTAATTCCAAGATGGCTACTGGTGGCCATATTGGATTGCGTTGCTGATTCATAATTCAAGAACAATTAGTTGTACATGGCCAAATGTGCCACGTGCGTTTTCCATGCAAACACATGGAAAACCCATGGTTTTTGCCTAATTATAAAGAGGCAAAACCATGCGTTTTCCATGCGTTTATCAAAATGCATGAAAACACACGTGGCACATTTGGTCATGTAGCAACCATTGTAACCTCACTTTTTCAGCTTATTTGAGGTTGCTGAGTCCAATTCGAAACTTTAAGATAGCTAGAGGGCATTTTACAGTAAATTAAACGAAAAATTGACTTTTCCTGTCGCCTTAATCCATACATGAATAGGGAAAACGAAAATCTGTTGGGAGTGGCGATGTCAGTGTTCAGCAGGATGCTTAGCTTTGCCATCAGGGAAAATCTAGAAAACTAATGTTAGCTTTCAAGAATGGGAAAACTTTGGAGAAATTTGACGAAAAACCTCTCAATTCTGAAAAACAGGAATTTTTCACTGCTTTTAAGGATGGCATTTGCCATCATGACAGCACAAGCAAGTTAGCGCACAATAAGACCAAGGCTACTGACTTAGTCAAGAACAGCTTTTACTCCCCCTGTGCAACTGCCTTTAAGGATGGGGGGCCAGTTTCAGTCAATAACATCATATTACACTTCAAAAATGGCAATATTATACACAAAAATAATTTTCTTTCTTATATTCTAAGTGATAAATTAATTTATTTATGGGTATTTACCACTTGTCTTTGGGGAATTCCTTGCAATTCTCATCTCTAATATAGCAGCTAATTAGCATATTTCACCATCTACACACCTTATGGTGCTTCCTAATTGGCCAATATCTCCCAAGCACTGTGTGCTGGCAGCTTTAAGCCAATTAAGTGACCTAAAGGAGCAATATTTGTTTAATCAACTAAACAAAACTAATTGAAATGCAGTTTCATTGTTAGACATTCAAAGCCGATAGGCTATTAGGTAAATTAGTTTGCATTTAAGTATAACTGGGCCCTCAAAGGTCCTGGGCCTCCACGCGGCGTGGGTGGAAACACTTGGGGTGAAGTCCTCTATCCCCAGTGGCTAAAACAGGACAGTGCGCATTGCACAAGCTGCTCCAGCTATCCAACGCAGACAATTATTGATTTTTTACATGCTTCTGGTTTCTACTACCAACTATAGATAATCAATCTTACCCTAGAGAGCCTCTACATAGCCCACTCAGGTGCTGATGAGGCGTTAAACAATAACACTAACTAACTAACTAACTTTAAGTATAACTGGTAAACTAGCAAAATAATTGCCATCAAGCTCAGGGCATTTTCTAATGTATTCAGCTACTTTGTAATTGGCTGTTGCAAATGACATATATTTGAATATATTTTCTGTAAAAGATATGTCCCATATAGCTGCCTCTTGAGATGAGAAGCCAATTAAGGCAGCAGGTAGCCTTGGTATAAGTTAAAGTATAAGTGCTGTCATCGCTGAGCAATGTCATATATGTTGGCAAACACCTGTGCTGCCACACTTTGACTTGGATGGATGGCCTGTTGACTACACTTCAATGCAATCAGCTGCAGGTCAATCTGCGTATGCCAGATTGAAAAATGGGACAAAATTTGTTGTATGGTATGAAAGTTGCTGAAGAGGAGTCAGCAAAATCCATGGAGACTCGTCATAGTGGACAGTGACCTGCAACAACATCAACTGCTCTTACAAATGACCAGTCCATTTAAAGGAATTGGGGATATAAATGATTTGAAAAAATCAGCCACATTTGGCTTGGATGAATAAGCCAAAGAGTGTTCAAAACTGCTGCACCGGCTTTCTTCGTAACTAACCAGCTGATGACCAGAAAATAACCGGTGTATGAAAAGAAAGCTAGATCCACAATAGTTATGAGACTGTAGACTCCCTCAAGTTTTGTAACATTACAAAACAATCGCAAATTGGCTTAAAATAATTGCAAATATGGTGAATAATCACTTCTAGGAAAATTGTGATGACTTGATGTGCCATTTTTGTCCAGTGTAGAGTTATAGTTGCAGTAATTGCACCTATCTTCAAGAAAAGGGATAATTTAATGAAAGAAAACTATAAATAATTGTAGTGTCATCAAACACTTACATATTTTATCAGGAATTATTAAAACTAGCAGGTCATTGTATGAATGCCTTTAGTACAAAAGCATTCCAAATCGGGCCAGCGTCGTTTCCACATCGTTTTGACTTCGCCGACATCGCGCCGGCTTCGATACAATTTGGAATGCTCTCTGGGGTAGAAGTGTTTAAATGTATATACAAGATTAATCCTAGTTACTTGAATATATTTTCTGTAAAAGATATGTCTCACAATTTGAGAGATCCAGTGTTACTCTTACTATCAAATATAATCAAATCAAATATGGAAAGTATACCAGCTTAATAATAAGCAACTTGAATGGGCCCACTTGCAAGTGCAATTTCTATTGGATTTATGGACTGCATTGTTTATTTTTACTGCTTTCATTGTTACTGATTATTTGTCTTTATCGTCGAGAGTAGCCTTTGTGCTAATTATATTGTATTTTATTATTGAATCAAAATAAAATGTTATCTTTTCTTATCTGGCATATTCACATCAACAACATGCAAACTCCAGCAAAGACAACAACTTTCACAACCCACTGTGATTACATTGGGCCTGCCTTATCTACATACGCTAATTTTTTCCACCGTTGTTTTGCTTTTCTTTTCTACTTGACTGAAAACTACGGAAGCCATTTTAGGACATAAGAAAAAAAAATTAAATTGTTTACACGAAATACTAAATTGTATATACGAAATACTAAATTGTATATACGAAATACTAATACGAATAATAAATTGTTTACACGAAATACTTAATTGCATGTACGAAATACTAATACGAAATACTAAATTGTTAACCAGTTTACGTGAAATACTAAATTGTATATACGAAATACTAAATTGCATATACGAAATACTAAATCGTATATATGAAATACTACATCGTTTAAACAAATTACTAAACCAGTCATATCTTAGTTAATATTTGGTTTAAATTATGTGCGACCTATGTAAAGACTTGTCTTGGGCCCGGCTATCCAATAATTAAAGTTAGAAAATATTCGGTACAGTATTACCTATGAAAACCGCACTTAAAGTGTCGACAAAAGCGGGAATAACTTTGTTTCACATCCTATACCCAGCTCTTTCTATCAGGCCCCAGTCTTCCCTTCCCTTCCCTTTAATTTAAGCCATACTGGAATTATTTGGCCCTGATAAGTTATAACCAGTCAGTGTCTATTTGCTGAGACAAGTAAAAGACCCCACCCATGGGGTAAATATGTAACATGGACTCCTCCTCCCTCTCATCTCATCAATCAACCCTCGATAGTGGCATGAACTTGCCTTAGTTAACTCGCTACCCTACGGACATGATGCTAACAATTTTCGTCATTCTGGAAGTTAAAAGTGGGGAAAAAACCAACAGATCTAAACAGGTGAATCTCTTTCAAGTAGAGGGCTGCAATTCCCATATCTATCTATCAATCTATCTAATATATCTAACTATCTATCTATCTATCTTGGGTCCCTCCTAGATTGAAGGGAAAAGTTATTTTAAAGTCCTCCTTCCTGATATCATTCATAGTTGGCCTATAATTGCAGGCTAAACTAATACAGATACAAAAAAAACGGCATATGATATACTAAATTGTTTGTACAATATAATAAATTGTTTAAACAATTTATTATATTGCTTGTAAAATTTGCTATATCGTTTTTACAATTTACTAAACTGTTTATATAATCTAATGTGTTGTTTGTTTCTGCAATTATCAATTTGTTTTTACAACTTATTAAATTGTTTCTACAATTTAGTATTTGTTTTTACAATTTAGTATTTCGTTTTAACAATCTGTTTATTCGTTTTTACAATTTACTAATTTGTTTTTACAATTTACTAACTCGTTTTTACAATTTACTTATTGGTCTTTTAAATTTAGTATTCTTTCCTTTTAATCAACCAAGCGTGCCAAAAAGATTTGCATCAATAAAGAACTTGAGGAGCGTAACCATGCAGTGGACACTTGTATGCTAGCTATAAGTGAAGATATGCTTCAATGAACAAGCTGTGAAATAGTTCAGTGTACCATGACAATGTTTTCTATCCATCTATCTACCTACCTACCTACCCTACCTATATATCCATCCATCCATCCGTCTATCTATCTACCCATCTACCAACCTACCAACCTACCTACCTACCTACCTATCTATCTATCTATCTATCTATCTATCTATCTATCTATCTATCTATCTATCTATCTATCTATCTACCTATCTACCTATCTATCTATCTTGGGTCCCTCCTAGATTGAAGGGAAAAGTTATTTTAAAGTCCTCCTTCCTGATATCCTTCATATTTGGCCAATAATTGCAGGCTAAACCAATACAGATACAAATAAACTGCATCTATCTATCTATCCATCTATATATCTATCTATCTTTCTCTCTATCTATCCATCTATATATCTATCTATCTATATACATATATCCATCCATCCATCCATCCATCTGTCTATCTATCTATCTATCTATCCATCTATATATCTATCTATCTATATACATATATATCCATCCACCCATCTATCTATCTATCTATCTATCTATCTATCTATCTATCTTTCTATCTATATGTCTATCTATCTATCCATCTATCCATCCATCCATCCATCTATCTATCTATCTACCTATCTATCTATTTAACTATCTATTCACCAGGCTCTATTCGTAATGGCAAGGTGTTCGCATTTGTGAGTTTCTCCTATGCCATATGAACTTTTTTTCTCTCATCAAATGCAGTTGCTAATTCAATTTAAAAACTATTGTCACATAATTTGTGTACGCAAAATATTATATATAATATGTAGCTGTAAAAGCTAGCCCAGGTTGGTGATTGACATGTTTTGAACAAGGAAAAAAATAATTTTGACATTTACTGGAAACTTCTTTTGTAATAATTAAAAAAAAAACAAAGTTGTTTTGTTTGCTACATTCTCTAAACCCTGGCATTCTGTTTTATAATATCATAAATGTTTGGTAATTAAAGTGTATATTTTAAAATTTAATAGGCTTTTGGACAAAACTGTATTCCAGACATACAATTAGGGAAATTTTGGAAATTTTTGCAAACTTCTACACCCAAACTATTATACCTACAAGCATGAAATTGTGGTTTAAAACTGCATGAGTACTTTCACTGCAAAAAGTATACTTTAATTTCATACTTCGAAACTATTGTCATCCAGTGAACTTGAAACTAAATTCATAAAAACTTAACAATCAATTATTCTGCTAATGTATATTAGGTCGACTCACCAGTTTTGTGGGCAATATCACAACTGACAGCAGTCACTGTATTCTGAACAGTGAGTGCAGCTTCATACTGAACATTTGGAACGTTGGCTGAGCAAGCAGAACGAGGCTTGGCCACTCAAAACCTGTCCAAATGTTTGCTTGAATAAACTTTGCTGTATGTTTGTATGACGGTAAGCTCAACCAAGATCACTGAGTTGAATATGTATGACTAATGTTTTACAGTATTTTTTATTTCATGTTTATCTAACCATGATATTACCAATGCGATGACATGTAAATAAAAGTAATTAAGTTAATATTGTCTATATGTCACGTTTTTACCTTATCAAAATATAAGTCGTTTTGTATGAACTTTTCACTGAAATGTACAGAGCCACTGGGCAAATATAGAACCTTGTCATAAGGCTATCATACATGCTCCCCCTAAAGATACTCACTCATTCATTAATGCTCCCTTAACCATCTATAAAATTTATTGCAAAAGTATAACAATTCTAGGAAATTTACATAAACACTTTTGAGCATGCTCATATGCAGCTGCTCCTGCAGTAGGCTGCAGAGAGTCATTGCTAATTTCTTCTTGAGTGAAGGCTGGTTTCACATGAGACTTTACAACATGTAATTCTTGGGGGGAACAGATGACTATATTATAATGAAATAAACCATTCAACTTTACTTTAACTTTAACTGGATTGTACTAGAGCTTCAGATCCTGGACCCTCACTGCCAAGCTTAACTAGCAACATCGTTAAAGGGCCCTTCACACATAGCCGGATCAGACGCCGGATTGTCCAGGAGTATAGCTCAGGCAAACTCTGGTAATAGCGTGTAGACCTCCTGTTTATTTCCGGCATTGTCCGTCATTGTCGGGGGCGAAAAATAATTAAACATGTTCAATTTTTCATGCTGGAGGTCCCGGAGTATTTAATCTGTGTTGATCTGTGTAGACTCCCAGCAGACTCCGCCGATCTCCGGGAATCTCCTTATTGACTTGGGCATACTTCATAGTATCTCCGGCTATGTCTGGCGTCAACTGGGCATGAATAATTCGCCGTCATTTATGCCGGAGTGTACAAGGACCAACACGGTTCCATACAAATAAACACGGTGTAAAGACTGGTTATATCCTTGAAGGCACTGTGTAAAATCTGGTTCACTCCGCACTCTTCCGGGACAGTCGTGTTACCTCCTTGTTGAGACCGTATTGCCATCAAATACACATTGCCAAACATTTCTTTTTTGTTGACATTTAACAGCTCTTTGATCGCGGAACCCCCCAGAGTGAATAAAATTTTACTCCGGGACACTGTTCGCTTACTATCTTTCCCTTTCCCACATGCATTCTCTCGCAAAAAGACTGCGTACTCTCGCAAAAAAGAACCTTTGATCTTTCACTCAACATAATACGTCTTCAAAACATTAAACGTCTTAATGGACGTTAATAAACTAAATTTATTATTACGTTTTAAAAGCATTCATACAACGTTTTTGTGTTTGTTTGGAAATAATAAACAGTTATTATACTGCTTAGGAAGGGCGGGGGCCTAGTTCAGAGGAAGCACGCTGGGCTTCCAACCACTGGGTCCCGGGTTCGTTTCCTGGTCGAGCCTAAGTTGGATGGCTGTTTCATCCTTTGTCTCATTGCCATGGTCCCTGCTTGTCCTAATTAGCCCAACTGGTGCAGAAATACAGGACGTAAAGCCCTATTCACACACACACACACATATACTGCTTACGTAAAAGGGTGAACCAAGCTTTCAGTACAGAAGGGTCAGTCCACAGAAGGGTCAGTCCACAGAAGGGTCAGTCCACAGAAGGGTCAGTCCACTGAAGGGTCAGTCCACAGAAACGGTGCACCCCCTGTTACCATGATATTAAATTTCACTAGATAAAATACAAAGATTGTAAGGCTTATGTAAACTCAATTTGGAAGTTTCCTTATATATAATGCTATTTGTAAACACTGCAATATGACAATCATGCTCCAATAATTCGAATGACTCAGTGTTCCCAGTATTGGTTCCTCTAGAAAAGATATGCATTATTAGATTTATACACAAAAATTAATAGTAAAGAATAGTAAATGTTTAAGATGCTCTTTAATTTTTGTCTTTGTCTTTCCTTCCTTTGGGATGGGGACGACATCATGAAAATTTAATGTGCTAATATTTCTGGAATATCATGGGCCCAGTTTGTATAGCCTCAAATTATTTCCATCCATAATACAAATTTAAATACCAGATGCATATTTATTTTAATGTACAATCGAACTTAGTAATTTTAAACTGTCATATATACATCACAATCAAAACAGCTTTGCAGTTAAGTCATATAATGCTACAAGTGGCCGAGAACAGGCGAAAAATAAGTTTTAGGTTTTTAGTGTGATGAATACATAGTAAAGAGTGATATTAAAATCTAGTTTATTAGTTTATGTGATGATGTCACACCATTTTCTCTGCATCAAGAGTTTTTAATAATTGACCAATCAGTGGCTGTAAAGTCCTCATGGATGTAATACCTATTAAGCCGGCCTCACTAACCAATTTCGTCGGCCAAAAATATGTTTTCCAAACGTTTTATAAGATTGTTTTAAAACATTTTACAAAAAATTTCATGTACTCAGGTGTTGAAACATTTTTGGATGGTCTCCTATAATGGCTTCATGTAAAAATACACACAGATATCTGTGATGTTACATACAAATTTTGATCTTAATAATACATTATATTATTCTGGTCATGATTGTTACTAACCAAGAGAGCCAAGACGGGCTTGGGAGTGCCACAATCTTTAAAAATTCCATTTGTAACCAAGGGTCAGAAGATATGCTCTACTTGTGTTTAGTACTAGACACCAAAAAATTTAGTATTTTCTGCACTGAAAATCTTAAATCATGAAGCATGTCTGTGAGCTCCAAAAAGATTCCAAGATGACTAATATTGTTGGAATAAAGAGTTACTATTGGCTGGTATCAGACAGCAGCAAATCAGCCTGGTGCTGGATAGTTGATAGCCTTCTCTTCAAGAGGTACTGGGTTCCAATCCTTTCGTGGGAATCTTGATGAGGTTGCCTTACCATTTTAATAAAATGCAAAATTATATTCCTGAATAATATCTTAGTTTTAAACATCTGTTATAGATAGCCACGTGAAACAGAGCTATTGATCAGTCTAAAAAAGATTGAAATTGATGACATGTATAAATCTGTTCTTCTGGGACATAGGTTCATGTCCACTCTGAACTGTGCATTTTTTACTCATAAGTTAAAAAATGTACCCTAGTTTTTTATAATCTGATAACATAATAACCCATGCCAAAATTAAGTTGGTCCTCCTTTAATGTATACCACTTCCATAAGTTACTGTCATAAATTAATTATTAATATTTTTTCGCCATTGCCCTCTAGCGGTAAATAGGCACATGAATAATTAGGTCATCCAATGCAAGTGACATACTAGCGCTTCAAGACGCTCAACCGTCACTGCAGACCACGTTGCTGCGCTAATAATAGGCACTTTTCGTAAACACTGCCGCTGATTTGGCGCTCCACAGATCGGCGTGACCTGTCAAACTGGATATGCACAAACCAGCTAATCCAGCCAGATTCTGGCAAGGCACACGCCGCAGCCGTGCGGAGGAGTGCAGCTCGCTTAAGGAAGATGATTAATGCTATATTGCATAAATTTCTTACATTAACCAAGGTTAATATTTTTTAGTGGTGGTGGTGTAAGCCTACTATAAGCTAGGAGTAGACAGTAGCAGCTGGCTTTAGCTACAGTCAGTAGTAGGTTGCTTTGCTACAGCTATCTAGAGTCGATATTTTATGAAACTAACTGTACATACCATTGCAAAAACAAATTATAAGTTTCAAATTGACAGAAAATAAGCATTTTTATCCAAAACTAAAAATTTGATGGGATGATATCCAAATGATATAAAAATACAACGGAAGCGTATTGCTGCCACCGAAAAAAAAAAATTTTTTTGGTTTAAACCAAAAGATTTTTCGTTTAAACCAAGGGTATTTACTATCATGGATAAGAACTACGTATGACCACGTATGAAAATATTTTTTCACTCTTGTTCATCCTTGGCCATACAACATCCACTCGACTAGCGTTTTACTTATACTCGCGCTGATTCGTAGGACGCTCCTGGTCGCACTTGATCACTCACGGACATACATGAAGATCGAAAAAAATTTTAAGCACGTTTAAAACTTTGGCGGACGTTCTTCGAGTAAATCGTTATATTAGTCATGTAACTTGCTCAGGGGTCAGTCGGCAAGCGTTCTACGTACGCTCCACGTCCTACGTATGTCTACGTATGTCCTACGTATGTCCTACGTACATGTCCATCTGTAGCCATACCCGTACATCGTCATACGCAGCCATTGTCCATCCGTATATATATATATATATATTGGCACACTAAACATGCAATTAAAAGTTTCATTACAGAAAGTCCATTGCCTGCTATTGCTACGTTTGGTTTATGTGAAATGACCTTGCTGTTGCTAAATTTTTCTACTATTTTAGCTTAATTATATATTTCGAGTTTGCACCTGCTGTTACATTTATGATGTAGTGCTATCATTCCCACTGTTTTCATTACTAAGACCAATCCCTTTTATCCCCTAAAGGGGATTGGTCTAAGTAATGAAAGCAGTAGGAATGTTTACTTTTTTTCCCTGTATTCTCCGTCACACGTAGCTGCACTAATTATGTGGGTGTAGCAGCCTCGAAACACATAGAACTTCAAGAATATCAATGAAAAAAACAACAAAAATAGTTTCATGATAATCAACTGAAATTAACTATCACCATAAATGACACATCGGCTTATATATTTACCTGTTTCATCCACAGTGGTGTCCTTCACTGACAACGTTGTCTCTTAAGAACATATTGTTAAACCAGGCTCAGGTCTGTGAGTGATATGGTGCAATGACTACTAGAGTTCTGCTTCAGTGGTTCACACGTCATGGTTCTTTGATTTAGATAAAATACATTCACTGGTGTTTTTTCATGTCCTTCACAAATGGCAATGGATCATCAACACATATTTTGACTTTACATTTGACTTGGATGTTCTCACTCTAGCCTAGCCTGGGTTAAATGAACAGTTTCAAAAATATTTGAACATTATGTAATCTGTTCTGCTCGAGTAGTTTCACAGCTGTGTACGTTTATTTTTGGACTTACAATGCATGTTACAGTAGATAGTGACTGTTGCAATATGATAAGATAAGATAAGATAACATGAGATGACATGAGATGAGCTTAGATGAGATAAGATGAGATAAGATTTGCTATGATTTTACTGTAGGGATGATGTCTATGACTGCCTCTACAGCCCTGAAATATAAAACAATTTAGCACTAAGTCAGTGAGCTTTTATCCAATATTATGGCAATAAATGTTACACAAGGTACATGTTTTGACTAGCGTTTACTTATTTACACAATAAATGCTGAAATGGAAGTTTTCGGTAATTTTGTAGGCACTTGTAGAATGCTCGTAGATTGCTAATAGATCGCTCGCATGGAAGACGACGGGCGGGTGACAGACATCCGCCGATCATTTTACTACATGGCCAATTGTGCCACGTGCGTTTTCCATGCGTTTGGATAAACGCATGGAAAACGCACGGTTTTTGCCACATTATAATTAGCTAAAACCATGCGTTTTCCATGAGTTTATCCTTCTCATGGAAAATGCACGTGGCACATTTGGCCATGTAGCATTCTACGAGTGGACGCATGTGGATGGCGAGTTACGTATGGCCACGAACGTACGTAGAATGTACGTAGAACGTTCGTAGAACGTACGACTAGGAGTGATTTTTCGAGTGTAAAATGCTTGGCGAGTGAATCACGTATGGCCAAGGATGAACAAGATTGAAATAATATTTTCATACATGGTCATACGTAGCTTTTATACATGATAGTGTGAACGCCCCTTAACACATGAATCTACAATTTGCCAAAATTTGAATTGGTCTACAGGTTGCTCTAGTCAACACTGGTGCAACCTGCATTAGAAATCTTGGCCTGAAATCGCATCCGTCCTTCGACCACACGATGTCCAATAATTTAATTTTTTTTTGTATTATGAAATGTGCAATATTATGAAAGTGGTTGAAGCACAGAATTAAAATAC
This sequence comes from Alitta virens, assembly GCA_932294295.1. Classification (NCBI taxonomy): domain Eukaryota; kingdom Metazoa; phylum Annelida; class Polychaeta; order Phyllodocida; family Nereididae; genus Alitta; species Alitta virens. Next base: position 3,536,654 of record OW028579.1, on the reverse strand, counting down.
AATTAATTAAACGGCTGTTCAGCCAATCAAAAGATGCGCCTGCTGAACAGCATAAAGGTGTTTCCGTAGTGACCTGGGATCTTTTTCAAAGTATTGTCGTCATGTTGGTGATGTCAGCAACCGACTAGTACAATAATTGTTTCTATACACATTGGTATGATGCCAGTCACGTACACAGATAGATGGCGACGTTAGCTTTTAGAAACTGTATGAAAATAAAAATCGGACGCGAAAATGACAAGGTAATCCAATAAATCAGGGAAGTTTGAATGCGAGTATTGCCATGCAGCTGAAAACACTTGAATGTGATGTTGCTTTAGGCCCAACCAACTTTTGGCTGCCAGCCAATCCCAGTGCACGTTACTCGTATACGACAGTCAACTGACGTAAACAAGACTTAACCCTCAGCGAACAAAGTTTCCAGAGCAGAACTAACACTAATGCACTTACCCTGATGTACAGTAATACTCTTTATACCACTGTTTGCCTTTTTCATCCAATCAGAGGCCAAGATTCCAGGGGGATAAATTGCATATACCTGGGAGAATATGGTCACACTTGACTGGCTACAAGTTGTAGTAAAACAATGAAACAAAACACAACAATCAAATGAATATCTTATATAATAAGCAAACAAAAGTCTTAAGGGGAGAACGTCATAAGCAAGTGATCAAAGAACTACAAACAAAACAATTGGCATAAGTTAGATAATGACTTTGTTTTCGTGAATATGTAATTAATCCTCGGCTAAAGCCTCGGATAAATTGCATATTCACTCAAACGAGGTCATTATCTATCACATATGGCCAAGTGGTGCCTTTTGATAATCACATTGACATATGTCGGCTGTGTCTTCATAAGATATTTATAAGACATTATAATATCATGCACACGTGAAATATAAGACCACTAATATGGTAATATACACCAATATCTTCCAAAAAACAGCCAGGGTATTGGCTACTAAGCAATAAAATAACGCAGTTTTTGTGTAGTTCATAATTTCTATTCATTCATATTTACCAAATCGTCTGAATATTACAATGTGAATGTTAGTATCCAAGTATATTTGCATCAAAATAAGACAATGTAAGACTTAGTGGACAAAAGTAAGACTTTGACTCTTCCTTTAAAAGCTAAAGTGGCGTTCACACTATCACAGATAAGACCTACATATTACCACGTATGAAAATATTTCTTCACTCTTGTTCATCTTTGACCATACATGATCCACTCGCCTAGCGTTTTACAAAAATAAAGTAAGACTTTATCAGACTTTTTAATAACCCACAGGAACACTGTTAACAAATGACAAAATTCAAGAGTTAAAAAAATATGACATCTTGGACTTGCGTAACCGGCTATGTAGGCCAAGTGGCAATTGATTCGGTTCATCGCACACACTATATAAACACTCAAGAAATAATATTTTTCCAAATTTTGCAAAACATAGCCGAGATATGTCAGTGTTGCTATCACAAGGCACCACCTGGCCATATAGAATGTTACTGCAAAAAATTTCATAAGGTTAAGTGCATTAGTGTAAGAGTTCAGCTCTAGAAACGAAAGTGTGTGTTAGAGTTCTGCTCTGGAAATGAAAGTGTAATGCCCGCCCTCCTGCCTGTCGGATGCACACTTAACAATTTTAATGATGCCTGTGTACTATGTGGAATTTGCTGAGGGTTTAGCTGCAGCGAGGCCTATGTTCCTAGTATCAAACAGGTCATGACATCGATGACCATATAAAAATATATACCACGCCGAATATAATGTTAAAATGCAATGCAAGGTACAGATATATGTTACGTACAAGACCTAGTTTTTAACAAGTATCTGAAAGTTCTTTTTTTTTTCTTTTCTGTTTTTGAAGCATATAAAATGAACTAGTATATGCAAGTGAAGAAGACATCCAAATGAAAGGGTGGGGGTCTAGCTGAGCGGTAGCGTGTTCGCCTTCCAACCATGGCGTCAAAGTTCGATTCACAGTCAACCCTATATTGGATGGCTGTGACATCCTTCATCTTAACGCCATGGCCCTTTCCTCTCCTAATTAGCCCATAAGGTGCAGAAATACAGGACCTAACCCACCCACCCACCATCCAAATAAAAATTATTAACATAAATTCTAGAAAATAGAACAGTTTTTAAAGATATGCACCCTCTCCTATAAAAATGTTTGCACCCGCCAGTGGGTCCTGCTGTAACACATGCTGTAGAATATGGTGCAAATATATCAGGCATTTTATCAAAGAAGTGTTTGCATAGACTTTCATTGTAACTAGGAAGTTAAATCTCCCAAGTGTGTGGGATTGTTGTCTTTAATAGCAGTATAATAATGATCCCTCTTGGATAAATATACTTTTACTCTGCATTTAACCTTCTAAGACATCCAGGATCCAACAGTTTTCTTGCCATTGTATTAAACCTCACTAATAAGACCCCACCAGATAAGATAAGACAAGACAAGACAAGATAAGATAAGACAAGGTAAGGTAAGGTAAGGTAAGGTAAGGTAAGGTAAGATGAGATCAGGTGAGATGAGATAAGATACAATAATCTTTATTATCCAATAGAACTTTTGTTTGCTACATGTACTGGCCAAAATATTTACAACTACAGAAAATAAGAAATAAAGAAGATACAATTTAAAATATAAAGATCTATCTTACTATTGTAATTTAGCATAAAGACAACAGACCAGTCAATAGCAGGATTCCAAATACATTTCCACCCGTTTTTAAGTCGTATTTGGCCACAATTTAAATCCCAACTTTCTAGCTGATAAAAACACTTCTGGGAAAGAAAAAAATCTTGAAGTTTGCTGTGTATTTTTCATGATAATATTTGCTTCTACTTCCAGACCATAACCATATGGCTATGATGATGAAAATAGCATAAAATTCATTGCAAAGGCAGGAAACTTAAAAGTTAATTTGTGGAAGCAGAGAGGGTTCTTAAAGGTTATACAATTAAGGTGTGACGTTGCTGTGAACAGTTGACATACATGTAAAATAGGACAAAAATATAACAGACAAAAACAAGTACTTCACCTTAAGGAGAAGGGGTCATCCAGTTGGAACAGGAATTTACTGAATGGTTCAGAGAAGTGAAAATAACTGTAGCAAGCAAAGATCCAAAATATATTCATTTTAAGACGAGAAGATTAGTTTTCTATCAGAAAACATGGTTCCAAATTAGCACACATGAGGTGTTTTCTTCCTCATAACCAATTTGCCAATCCCCTTTTTACATATATGAAATGTGTGTCTCTTTGTGTAAATAAATGCCTTTGTCTGTCTGTCTATGAGAATGGAATCAAACGGTGCTCTAGCAGCCAAAAAAAATTAAACATTTACTTTGAATTATACTTTATGGGTATATTATAGATATATGAAATGTGTGTCTCTTTGTGTAAATAGATGTCTTTGTCTGTCTGTCTATGAGAATGGAATCAAACGGTGCTATAGCAGCCAAAAAATAAATAAAAATTTACTTTGAATTTACTTTATGGGTATATTAAAAGTGTCTATAACATGTGTTTAATAACTAAATTCAGAATAAGATTGTGCTCTCATTAATTTACCGACAGAGTCCTTTACATAACACGTATAAAACTGCAAATTTCCTTATTTTCACTAAATGGCCACGAGGGCGCTCCCAGAGCATATAACGACCGATTCGCCCCCTGGCGGATATTGAAAACATCCACCTATGTTACGTATTACTGATTTACGTCTGTTGTTATACATGTATTACGGGTAAGACCAGGTAAAACCAGGTAGAAGGTAAGAATAAAAAATAAATTAATTAATTAAAATAGTCAACCCTGCATGCAGATGCATAAGTAATTTTAATAGGCGTATGCAAGGCACCAATATTTAATGGTAAGCTTTCAAATTGGTATTAAAAGCATAAGATGTTTATTCTGTCAGAATTCCAAATAATTTGTCAATATTGTCAATCAATTTCACTCGTTTATCACCTCGAATAATCATTTATCTTAAACTGCTTGTATTGTCTGGCTTGAGACATGGCTAGGGTGTGTGGAATAGGGTTTTACGTCCTGTATTTCTGCGCCTGATAGGCTACAGTTAGTTTCGTTAAAAACGGCCCGTCAATTTGAAACTTGACAAAGCTGTCATAGCTGGCTACTCAAAACCAAATCTAAAAGTACATATTTATAATATATTAGATTAATTTCTGTCATTTACCAAGGTTTATGTTCGTCTGGTTGCAGCCATCCAACATAGGCTTGATTGGGAATCGAACCCGAGAGTCCGAGACCCAGTGGTTGGAAGCCCAGCGGGCTACCACTGAGCTTGCCCTCTGCCCTTCAGGTGGTGAGATATATTTCATGTAATGAATAAGTATAATTAATTGTTTTAACTATACTTTATAAAAAAGATACAATTCGAGAATTCTATTGCAAAGTACTGTATATTGGTTTTGCACAATGATGGAATAGTGGATTTTCACGGAAGATTCTCTGTATTTCCATCAGGTAGCTAAAACAGAATACTGCAATTCTATTGGCTGAAAAAGTTCCCGCCCTTGACTGTGATTGGCTGAAACAAAGTGCATCCTAGCGGGGGTATTTTTAGTGCCTTTTAATGTATATTTGACACTTTATCATTTAGTTGATTTTTGTTATTTTTCTGAGAAAGTTATATTTATGGAATCAGTTAGTTATGACCTACTTCGTCTGAAAAGCAAAATGAGTAATAAGAGGAGAGGAAAGACTTATGTCTTGCTGAATTCAGGGCTGTTCAGTGAAAAGACGCTATTATTTATTTTTTCACCTATTTCCAGTACCTTAATTCAGTCTGAGAGGACATGGTCGAGGTAGCACTATTTACTTTAGAAATGCACAATTTTGCCCTAGGAAATATGCTATGCTTCTCAAATTCATTTTCAGTGTGAAAATACTGATATCCCACACTTGGCTGTGTTCCTCATAGAAAACCTATTAGGACCAACCCATGTGGTATTTATTGTGATCCACCATCCCTAATTATAATAAATTGTGATCCACCATCCTTAATTTAAATATTTGACGGACTACTTCAGGTTGATCAGTTTTACGTTCATTTTCACTTTCACTTCGCCAATTATACAGACTACTATTCATGTACAAAAATTAGTTTATAAAAAGTTAATATGCTATTTAAAAGTAATTTTGAAAACTGTAAGTGGTCATTGGATATATCTTGACGAGCATTCAGTTCAAAGCACTTTCACTGCCAATTAAAACTGAAAAAATGGCCACAACTTTGTCAAAAATTAGGAGGGTGGCTAATTGGCTATTAATTAAAATGGTGACTCGACTCTGGAGGACTCTGGAGGACTCTGGAGGACTCTGGAGGACTCTGGAGGACTTGCTTCTGAAAAGGTTAAGTCGAAGATCTGCGCCTATTGGTCAAATGCACAAAGCCGTCGAAGGGCTGCATTTTGAAAAACCCAGATCTTCGAATGATCTTCATGAATGGCAGTTATCCGGTGATTGGATGAGATGTTAAATTGGTGGTCCCTTGTACTCGGTGTCTATGCTGAGGCAAGTAAAAGATCCCGGCCCTGGGGTAAATGTGTATGTAACATGGGTGGACTCCTCCTCTCTCTCTCCTCACCAATCAACCCTCGATAGCGGCAAGAACTTGCCTTAGAGGGCTACACTTTCCATATCTACCTATCTATTTCTTTTCCAAAAGTCACGAGGACTCGTGAACGTAAATTTCCTCTTTTTATACTGGTAAACGAATTTTATTTCTTTTTTTAATTTATGGATTTTTTGTGCAAAAATGAATTGCTGATAAAAAATTCATTGAATTTGTCCATCACAGCGTGACATTTTTGGTTTTTGAATGCCTGAAGAAGCTCCAAATACTCCCATAGACTGTTATTTAATAATTTGGGGCGTTTTAGAGTCATGTAGCTATTTGTGGCATTTCATACTAAAAATAGTATCCTGCAATATAGCAAATGCGTCATTTTATTATATGATGTTTGAAATTAATTCATTCTTGACCATTTTGACCAGTGAAAACGTGGAAATCATATATATTGGCCTGGTGCTGGCACTACTGTGTGACCTGGCTTCCTGTAATAACATTGTTCGATCAAATATCTCAACAAATAGAAGGTAGGCCTATAAAAAGGACTAATTTCGCTTACTGCCATTTTACTAACAACGTTTATACAGGTTAATTTCATTTCAATCCAATGGAGAGAAAAAGTACCACAAGAGGTCACTGACACCGTGTCAAAGGTCAAGGCCAATGGCATCCGATCAGATTAATTCTACTATCATCTTCTCCCATTCTGTGTAAAACATAGCAGCAGCCTACCCTCATATAGATAACTAAACAATGATAAATGGGTGAATATTTGCAGATGACAATTTTAATACACCCCTGAACCTATTTATGGGGGTCCAAAACAAATATAGTGCAATAAAATTGAAAATTAACAATTTTTGCTACATAATTTTCATTTGCTTTGTGCTGTATTTAACTTGCATTTTTTGCTACATTTTTTTTTTTTTGCGTTTTTTGCTACATAATTTGGCGTTTTTTGGCTACATAATTTTTTTAAATATATGGCATGGATTTTCTTTAATTCAATTTGATGTAAGTCAAACCTGCTAGTAATTATAATAAGTTGGCTATATTCTCCATTGTTATTTTTGCTTACAAGTGTTCTGTCAAAAGTTCATTGAACCCAAACAAAATTGAGCTGTCAATCGTCTACACACGTGTTCTACATGTTTTAATAGGTCTAGGCAAGGTTTTCATTATTAGACGCTCGTAAACAATTATAATTGTTTTGTACAATTAGTTGATGTTTTGACTGGGTCCGCTTCTGTTGCGCAATAAGTTATATAAGCCAAGGTCACTGAAGGCGGCGGAGCTTAAATTTCATTGACATCGCTCTTTCTTCATGAATTACTAGGGTTGTTAAACTCCGTATTCTGTGCATTTGAGGTCAAGATCGCAAACTAGAGGTCAAGAGGGGACATAGAGTTGAAAAAGGGAAGTTGCTCTCTTGGTTTAAAATCTAGAATTACGTCAAATATACCAAAAGAAAGCCAAAAAATCTTTACAATTATGTAGACTTCCTTATTAATTATTGTGTATATATTCTACATCTTCTCTGTTCCAATGCATTATTCCATACAAGTGTACTGGAAAAAATATGAGTACAGAATGGCTCAAGGCCGCCAACAAGGAAGTGTGAAGTATCTAACTACAGATTTGGGATCAATTCTGACATTCAAACCTACTCCAAGAAAGAATACTTAACAGAAAAAATGAGTGCTAAGATATCTCAAATATGGGACCCCATTATATTTAAAACTGAACTAAAAAGCAAAAAATCTGAAATCGTATACAGACTGTGATTTATGTAAGTCGGAAATTGTATACAGACTGTATTATTTTATTCTTATTTTATTCTTATTTTCAGTACTATGATATTCAGTATTATGAGATGCGTTCACTGTTGATGCCATAGTATAGAAAATGAGATATATAATATTTGGATTAATAGTTCTGGAAGTAGTATTTAGTTAGTATATCCAATATATATATGTAATTGTTATGTCTGTATTAACAATGTATTGTGCATTCTATGCACCTCGTTTATGACGAATGGGTCAAAACTGGTCAAATAAAAAGTATCTATCTATCTATCTATCTATCTACAGGCATGGGGGCTTGAGCAAGAGGACAGCCCATCAGTGAGAAGTTTTCTTTCATGGTTCTAGTTAAAAATGGCAACATAACCTCTTTCTTTCTAAACTGTTTGCCTTCGTTTTTGTTCCGCATGTGTACACATTACGTGTGTAAATCTTTCTGCCGTCCAAACAAATTCTCAGAGAAAAGGAAAGATTCGTTGGGAGTTGACTTGATGTGACAGCGACCATTCAATACGAAAAATAGTTTACTGATTTAAATGAATTAAGAATACAAAAAACGACATTTAAAGCAAATTTTGTTGAAAGCAATACACGAAAAATCTTGTTGAAAAGCTTAAGAAAAAGTCTCTTATTAGGGGCCACCAATGAGATGGAAAAAAATATGAGTACATGTAGGAACAGGGCCGGGGGGGGGGGGAGGGGGGTCAACCGGGGGGGGGGGGGGAGGGGGGTCAACCCGCCCCCCTTGCCCTGACAGTAGGAGTGGCAAGGGGGGCAGTTTCCAGAAGAAATCTCCTACAATTTATCAGTCTGAAATAGGACCTATATAACGTTTACATATGGAATCACAAAAATGCGTATATTTTTGGGGCACTCATGATTATTGTCATGTAAATTGTGGGGGCAGGTCTAGGATTTTTGGATAGGGGGGGGGGGGTCAGGCATAGGACTTGTATGAGCAGCGAAGGTGCGATGTCCTGCTATGGGGGTCCGGGGGCATTTTTGCCAGAAAAAAAAGGGGTCAGGACCCCCTTGAGCCCCCCTCTAAATCCGCCCCTGTGTGACAGCAGGAGTTATACTGTGTAAAAAGAAGAAAGAAGTTATATAGAGAAAAGAACGTACTATATATACAGTTAGTTTCATAAATACAGTCGACTCTAGCTGTCTGTAGGGACCTGTACCTGGCTGTGGTCTAAACATGATAAATCCAGCTGCTTCTGTCCACTTCTATAGCTAGTAATCGGCTTACATCTGTCACAAGATAAAAATAAACCTTGGTAAATGTACAAAATAAATGTAATATATATCATAAATATGTACTTTTAGATCCGGTTTTGAGTAGCCAGCCATGACAGCTTTGTCTAGTTTTAATTTGACGGGCTGTTTTTCATGAAACTAAATGTAGGCCTACGTCTTTTCTAATTAAAGTGGACAAATAGTGTAATCCCAAAAATAAGAATAAGAGAAATTGTCTGGATAAGGTCCCACCCTGGGCAAACATTGAATTAGAAGCGACAATAAGTTCTCACACACTGGCATGATCTCTGTTTGCATGTGTATTGAACTTTTTTTTTTACACCATCTTATAAAATGGAAGAAAAGACATGACGTCACGCAGTACTGGTTTTTCAGTGGTTCCAAAAGGTAAATAACCATGCGGAAAACTAACTCCAAATTTAGCCACAGGGTTTTCTGGAGGATTTGACAAGATGTTGTGTATATTAATTAAGAACAGTATAGGGCAAAAATCGGAATGATACATTTTGAGAACCTTAACATTTTGGTTTGATCATCCTTTTCAATTAGATTTTCAAAAGTTGCGTTTGTCATACTAAAGTTCATAACTTTACTATGATTAACACACGACATTACACGCATATATATCATACCCACTCGTAACTACTTTACAAATTAGTTTTATGTTTACAGGTATGAAACGTTTTGAAAGGTGACATTAATGTTTACTCACGAAAAGACAAGTTGTGATGCAGCAATGGCACACATGACTTGTATGAAAGTGCAACGATGCAAAAAAAAAGTCGTGCAGCCCTATCTGGCACTCCCATTCCAAAGTATAGACATGAGAAACCTTACCAGTAATAATATTATAGGTTGAACATAGCAATTTGGGTGACTATCAAAGGTTTACCAATATTATAAGTTTGATTATCTAAACGTTTCCAATGTGTGTGTACAAAAAATATAATATAATTTTATCGACAATTAAACATGGCCGTGATACTTGCGTCAAAGTGTGAAAAAAACATAAGCCGCCTTCAACCGATGTTGAGCTAATGTACTTCTACAATAATTTTTTAATATATATATACAATTTTTATTGACGGAAGATGTCAGAAAAGACGTAAATGTCACAAGTACAAAAGATAAAAAGAAATAAAAGCAATCAGAAAATAATAATAATAAAAAAAAAGGGAATACAACAAAGATTATAGTTACAGATGGTTCCAGCCACCAAATTAAAGTATTTACATAGAAGTTAACATTAGTTTAGCTGTTTATCCACTCCTCATAAAATCCAATCAGAATCTTTCATACATACAGCTTGTATCATAAACACAGTTATATTTTACAAATAATATATAATACATATTAACATGTTCGACAAAATACATTCCTTATATAATGTGTACGATATAACTATTTACGGAATGATTTTACCTCAAAATAGAGCTAAATATATATTAATTAATAGGAAGTATATATGTATATATTTACAGAGATTATCTGACTTCACTTCTAGAAAACAAAATTACAAAGAGTTTTCATCGTGGCAGTTCATGTAGGCAGTTTTAAAGTGCATAACGCTAAAGAAAAGAAAAGAAAGATATACAAGAGTAATTTTTCTTGTTATGGCCAAGACTAACTTAAAGGAAAATGTAGCATTAAATGCTGTGGGATTAACATACATCTGCAGCCCCTAAAATAGCCATGCACAATAACCAGTTGCTTTGGTGTAAGCATGTGATGCCCTGCTTTCAAAATCCATCTGGACCATTGTGATGCCAAAAAGCCACCAAAATGTTGCACAGCCTTCTAATAAAAGGTCCTGAAAATATGAAGTTTTCCAACTATATCTCTTATATGATAACTTTATAGGCAATCATATTATGGGACCATGATTGCATGCCACATTAGGCCAGTTTTGGGGACAATGTCGAAAGTTGAAACGCATGGTCGATGTTTTGGCCGACATCAAGCATGTATGTCATCGGAGTACCATGGGTAAAGTAATGCTAAGAGCAGTTACTAGAATGGCATGAAAATCAGTTTCCTCATGCATAAAAATAAATCTAAGTATAAACTAGACAAATACAATAAACTTTCCTTTTTCCTCACCTTTCCATGAATTCTATAGACTCAAGACTCAAGACAGTTTATTCGTCTGTTAAGTGACATATAAAAATAACCTATATAAATATAATCAACCCATTGATGAACAACATGATCACAACAGACCAGGAGGATAGCTCTAAGACCCTACCTGGGTCGCTAGCGAACCATCCCCCTGTGTTTCAGAATGAGCAGTGCAACATCAACTGTCCATACACATATATAGTAATGTAGGCAATGAAATCGTAAAAACTGAAAGCATTTGGATGAGATTCACAAGCTATTGTATCGTAACTTTTTCATTCCGTTTCATCCAGTAATTAGTAACAACCACGCAGATTACCAATAATTTAGATAAAATTCACAAGCTATAATATTGCAGCTATTTCATCTATATTCACAATTTGAGTGTAATAACATTTTGACAGCCAGACTTATACATAAAATTTCTTTTACTGTTAATTTATAAATGTAGTCATGTATTAAATAGAAACCGGAAGCCAGAAATGAAAGGAGAATACCGCAGGAACCAATAGATACAAAAAGATCATATTATATTATATTATATAAGCTTTCTGTGTTGTGAAAATTCCATTTATATGGGTGTGACTTTGTAATGTTTTACAACAGTACAGAGAGCACATAAAATTCTATAAACAAAGCAATAGATAAGGTCAATTGTCACTACAAATGGCTTTAATCTCATATTCAACTATTAGTAACTTGGATTTAAAACTGACTTGATGAACCCAACAATCAATCGAGAAACTGACAAATTGATTGATTGATTGATTGAAATTCTTTTATTTTAGTCACATAGAGTTATTAACATTAAACACAAAAACAACAGGTATGACAATTGTAACTACCCAGCCCACTCGGGCTTACAAGTGACCTAAACCGCATAATTTCATTAGGCGCTAATATAATAATTAAAAAATAAAAACATTGAATAACATTAAATTTGAACCAATGTATAAATGGACTATCGAATATTAAACAATATTACTTTTCATAAAGTTAATTATAAATTTTTAAAGCTGGCTGATCATGTAGCAACATATAAAGCTTCTCTTCGCATACTATAAATTTCAGATACAAATTTTCCAAAGTTATAAACATAATTTTCAGACATTAATATTTGATGAATAATAAATATGTGATAAACTGACTGTCGATGTACATGTAGACTAGTAATACCTATAATGTAGCTGAATGTGTGAATAGCTAACACAAGAGAAAAGATTATATGTATATTGTGTGCAGCTGATTCGCTTCGGAACTATCAGCCAACTGAAATTAAAAATGATTATAAATTATTACTTACATAACTGACTACAAAGAACAATAATGAATGAACAAATTATTAAAATATAAATGAATCAATCAATGTGCAATCAATCGATAAATCAATCAGTCTGTTAATCAGTGCTTTAGATCTATTGATGACTTCTGACCCTCACTATAGGGCATCATTTTTTTGTAGTCATTATGAATTATATACATGGTTAAGTTGACTAAAACCTAAGAAATAATTGCAAAATATTTATATAAGAAAATCTGTGACCTTTGACCTAAAAATCTAGAAAAATTCAGCATAATATTATACAACTATGAATTTCTATAATCTAACTCTACAAATATTTTCAGTGTTATTGAATTTTACAGATTTTTAGTCCATGTTACATGACATGAAGTGGTTAAGTCACCTAAAACCTTATAAATAATTATCTTATGCTGTCAAGATATACATCAATGGAAAGATAACAGGTTACTCTTTGCAAATGTATTTTTCAGTTCCGTGTATCTTGCATAGGACCCGAGTTCAAAACGCCTGAAAATTGCAAATATAGGACACTCTGTGACCTTGACCCTTTGACCTAGAAATCTAGAAAAATTCACAGTTGTGTAGAAGCTCAATATATACCCTGTTAATTTTTGTAGGGCATTTTTCTTTTAAGTTTTTGTGTAAGGGAATTATACATTTTTTCTGAATTTTTTTGTGACCTGAAATTTTCAAGGCCTCACGCATTTCTACACGAAACAATCCTACAGTAAATTGCTATAGCATTTAAAAGAGGACATTTCAAGGTTTCCAAATATGTCTTTCAGATTCCTGTATCTTAATTTTGGGCTGAGATATAAGCAGCCCAAAAACGCAACTTTGGACCTCTGTACCACCTAGACCACTTTACCAAATGGGTTCATTTTTGGTGTGATTGTTGTACTTGGGTAGGAAAAAACAAATATGAAATTGCAAGTCAATAAGATTTTTCCTTCTTTGGTTTTCAAACATGTTGTCATGGAAATTCCCCAGTGCAGAAAGTAGTTCAAACCAAGTTGTGAGCCTGCTGACTGAGCTATAAATTTGAAAAGATACCTGGCCAGTGTTCTGGAACCGTGCGTCTTTTAAATAAACACGATATTGTCGTGACATTTTGTCAGGACATTTGTCCATTCCAGTCAGCACTGACTGTCCTTGTTACTATAAAAGTTCAAAGGCCTATATCCCCCAGTAGTTTTTGAGTAATAGGCTTCTACTTCTTAGGAAGAATAAGATTTACAATAATAACAATTTTAAACCCTACCTTATAGAATTGGGCCCTGCCAATTTTTCCCAGTTTGCTTTTCCATCCAATTATACCAATGTTAGTGTTTGGTGTGTTACACATTTTGCTGAAAATGAGCCGAATCTTTGCCAAATAAATTCAATTTCTTGTTTATTTCAGATGAAATATGTAACAAATTGACAACCAAAATAATAGCATAATCACAGTATACTGTCAATATAAGCACAAAAGCTATGCATGAAGCTCAAAATAAGACATGTTGTTGCAACTACTAATGTCTTCTTTCAAAAGGGATATCCTTGTTTAGTTCATTTATTTTCTATTTTGCAATTTTTAAAAAAATATTTTTAAATTAAAAATAGTAGTAGGAGACCGGGTTTAGCCCAGTACATTTTAATAAAAAATCCCAGTGGTCCGCGATACATTTTAATTTGTCAACCCCCGCTGAAAATTTTTCTGGATCCACACTGTAATATATTTCAACAGTATAACCTATTTTTTACATGGTCTCATAATTTAGCCCTTGTAGAACAAGTAGATTAGAAAAAGTATTTTAAAAGGCGATTTACGTATACTCGTGCTGATTCATAGAACACTCCTTGTTGCGCTTGACCACTCAAGAGCATACGTAGAGAGTGCAAACTTTTTTAACCATGTTTAAAACTTTGAAGGACGTTCTACGAGTTAATTGTTTACATTGGTTATGTAACTCGTGCGATTCACTTGGCGAGCGTTCTACGTACGTTCCATGTATGTAAATCACCATACATTGCCATACGTAGCCACTGCCCATCCGTACATACTCGCCATCCACTTGCGTGCACTTGTAGACACGTTCGTAAAATGTCCGTCGCCCATCCTTGAACCACAGGCACGGGCGATCTATAGGCGACCTATGAGCGAACTACGAGTGCCTTATGAGTGTCTTACGAGTGCCTTACGGACATTCAGCGAGTGTTTGATGGACGTTCGGCGAGGGTTTTAAAAGCGAGTGAGCACATATGGCCAATTTTTAACGTACGTGTTCATACATAGGTCTTATACCTGACAGTGTGAACGCCCCTTGACACTCTAATTGTTTTGCTTGCGCCCATTAATAAGTTTGTTTATTATGAGGGATTTAGCCAAACAAACTGTTAACTGCCAAACTGTTTTGATTAAGTATTAGTGATGTCAGATTGGCTTTTACGATGTTATCTTGTGTGGCTTGAGTATTGTTTTGTTTCTTTAGAAAAAGAAACATGTAATTTATAGTGCAAACACAGGAGAAAACTGTGACATCATGCTCTTAAGGGGTGTTCACACTACCATGTATAAGATCTACGTATTTCCACATACGTCAAAAATTGGCTACATGTGCTCACTCGTGGCTCTGTTGATCACGTATAAATTATTTCCACGATCGTAGGTGGGGCAGTCCCAGATTGCTTGAAGCCCGCCCATCATCTTCCCTGTGAGCGATCTACGAGTGCCTCACCGATGCCTCACATAAGCCTCACGTATGCTGGGGACAGATGTTCGGCGAGCGTTTGACAGACGTCCGCCGATCGCTTTACGAGCATTCTACGAGTGGACGCGAGTGAATGGTAGTCACATACGGATGGACAGTGGCCAAGGATGGCCAAGGATGGCCAAGGATGGCCACGTACATACGTAGGACGTATGTAGGATGTACGTAGAGCGTACGTAGAACGTACATAGAATGTACGTAGAACGTACGTAGAACGTACCCCCGAGCAAGTTACGTAACTAATATAAACAATCACTTGTAGAATGTCCGCCAAAATTTTCTTTTTTCTTTATTAGAGTGAATCATTGTGATTTGAACTTAAATTCTGTCTTGACTCCATCATGACTAAGATAAAAACACAGGACACTTAAATATCTTTAAATGTCGAAATGATTTATTATCTCAAATTATGTTCCACATCATGATTCCTGAGCTCTATATTAATCATTTTCATCTCGTTATGGGATCATAAGTGATTTTGCTCAAGATAAATTGCATTTAATGATGTAATGTTATGCTGACAAGACTAATATCATATCTGAAAGTTCTAAAATAAATGAAAAATGGGAACGTTCATAGAATAAACAAAACAGTGAAAATGTCATAGAATTATAAAATTGGAACATTATGTAACAACCCAGATAGCATTCCAAATCGGGCCAGCATCGTTTCTATATAGGCCACCCCAGATAGCATTCCAAATCGGGCCAGCATCGTTTCTATATAGGCCACCCCAGATAGCATTCCAAATCGGGCCAGCATCGTTTCTATATAGGCCACCCCAGATAGCATTCCAAATCGGGCCAGCATCGTTTCTATATCGGCCCCGACGATGCAACATCTTTTTGACATCCCCGACATCGTGCCAACATTGAAATGATTTGAAATGCTATCTGGGAAGGTTTGTATAAACATTCAAGCACATCAAGCTAATATCTAAATTTTTTGACTTTCGCTATAAGTCCAAAATGAGTTAAAACAACCGCAAAATCACTCTTGCGTCAATTGGGATTTGATTTCAGTCACTGCTATCACAATTGCTTATATAATTATAAATACAACATTCTGAGAAGTAGAAATACATATCATAATCATTATGATCATACATGAGAAGGTCTATGCAACTACCTTGCCCAATAGAAGCTCAGTCTGTAAATGTTAATCAAAAGCATCATAATACTATTCTATCTAACTTCAGGACCTACAGTTTTCAAAAGACCCACTAATAGTTAGCCTTAGTCAATTTTCATTCTCATTTAAGATGAAATGCATCAGCAATTATGAGCAAGAATAAATAATTTGTTAGACTGGAAGTAGTATTATGGCACGATTGATTAGATACTTCAAAATAATATCTTAAATGTTTCGAAATGTTAGTAAGTTAAGACGATTCACAAACACTAATGTAAAATACATTGTCAATTGGTTTTAAATATGTTGCTTCTTGAATGGGTGATTGTACTTTTAATGAGATAAGGTTTTCTTGAATCTTCGCAAAAAATGGCATTAGTTACAGGTACCCAGTAATATACAACAATATGGATATAAATTTCAAAGAAAAAATATTAGCACATAGTTTAGATGGCTTCAAAACCTATATTAAAAAAAAAAATGTATAGCATCGTATAATATCAATTGTTATATTCCAAATTGCATGCCTTCCTATCGATAATCTATTAATATTTCAATGCTTTAAATAGTAGTATAATCTTTTTTTTTTTTTTCACAAGGTGGCTCCCTCGACAGCGGCAAACTTATTGCCTTAGAGGGAGTCTCCTTGCTCCACTCTAAGAAAAAATTAAAGTTGTATAATATGTAATTACTGTTATGCGTTATTCAGGAGCCAATAAAAACTGTGTCATTGTCATTGTCATTGAAAAGTAAACTTCTACGCACATAATCGAGTTCGCTAATGTCAATGACATCATTCATATGCAAACTAGCAATAAATGTTGCGATCTTGTAAATCACATTAACCAGGAACATAATAGGTCCGTTTCCATCAACGATCTTTATGCAAGCTCTTTGTCTGAGCAGACCACTGACGTAAATGTCATCTATGTGGAATATCCTCCTGTCCTCCGCTGCTTCATAGAGCATCAGGGCAGTCCGACGAGACATGAACATTCCATGATCACCCTGGCAGTAGCTGGGGAAAACTGTGGCGAAGTATTGCCCGATAGACGTTTCCCAAGTTTTCTTGTACTTCGGTTCGTGCGCCACAGCATTGTGCAAAGTGTGGACGCACATGATTTCATTAAGTAAGCGATAGTCTTGTTCAATTAATCCCGCAACATATTGTTTTACCGTTGGAAAAATGTCGAAATCATCATCGTCAATTTTGGCAATCAACTCCGATGCGTTTCCACCGCATTCTTTAATCCACTTGAATATTCCTAAGGCTTTAAATCCAAGGTTAACATAACTATCTTCAATGTCAATTTGAATGATGTCATTGTTGGTAGATGATTCAATCTGTATATTGCTATTGAGTGAAGAGTTTTTGGCAATTCCTACAATAAACACGAGTCTTGCAGTAATTGCGGTGTTGTCAAATTCCTTATCGAAGGATTCCCTCAATGCTGCTCTTTCTTCTGTGTGATCCAGTGCAGAATATGCATAAATCAACAATGTGCTTTGATTGAAATATTCACATTCCGGTTTCGAAATAAACTTGGGTTCTCGGTATAATGCTCCATTCCAACAGGGGGCACGACAGTGCTCTCCGAAGATGGTGGGGGCGCCACATATGGCCTCACTCAGCTGGCGGAACTTTCGTTCTTTCATCTCAGTGTTTGTGATATAATAGTTCTTGGGGGCTGTCAAGATAGCCAGGCCTATAAATATTATCCATGCAAATAGGTTCAAGAGGAAAATTCGATTGAATCCCTTCATAATAGCTGGCATTCTTTTCAGGGGTGGATTTTTGCTCACTTCAATCTCGACAGGGTGATCCATATTTTGGAATGGCAACTGAAACAAGGAAAAGTACACTTTAGCCAGCCGCACGATATAAAATAATGTTCCACCGTTACATCCAAATGTATATTATTTTACATAATCGATTGAGTAGCAAAAAAATATATATATCAACAATAAAAATGAAAATATGACACCCTGTCCGTAATCGATGACAAACAGTGAATGAACATCGAACACTGTTTAAGCATAATAATTGGACATATGTATGAGCCAATATTGCTATACTTTGGATATCTCCTATCATCCACTAAAATTGATCATTTCTTTTACAAATTATTTTTGAAGCTATAATATGATACATAATTTATATTGCTTCTCAAATCGAAGAAATATTAATTTCTTCGAACATAACAAATATCAAAAACAGCAACTATACCTCTTACTATTTTCCTTTAAATATTGAAACTAAAGCTATGTTGATTAAACAATATAAAAACACCGACAGACAGACATTGCCATAAACAGACAGCTAGGCATAGATATATATATAGATAGATATATAGATAGCTAGGTATATAGATAGATAGATAGATAGATAGATAGATAGATAGATAGATAGATAGATAGATAGATAGATAGGTAGGTAGGTAGGTAAATAGATAGATAGATAGATAGATGGATGGATAGACGGATAGATAGATGGATAGATGGATAGATAGGTAGGTAGATAGATAGATACTGTAGATAGATGGATGGATAGATGGATAGATAGACGGATAAATAGATAGATAGATAGCTAGGTAGGTAAGTAGATAGATAGATAGCTAAATAGGTAGATAGATAGATAGATAGATAGATAGATGACAGACAATTTTGATTATATCAATTCTCGTGGGCGTGAAATCATTAAAACATTAAAATGGATGAATGTTCGACAAAGAAGAAATTATTTTACTTTGTTACTGATGTATAAATGTATAAATGGTGATGCTCCTGATTACTCATTGCGTTCTAGTCAGAGTATGAATGTAATTGTGTCATCAGGTAATTCCAGTTATTTAAAGTCATCTTTTATGTACAATGGTGCTGTTTTATGGAATGATCTGCCAGCCCATGTTGAGAACATTAATGATATGAATGTTTTTAAATCTGCTTTACGCAACCTTTTAACTGCATAATTCTTCAACTATTTACTCACTTTTATAATATTTTTGTACATACTTATTGTCTTTATTTATATATATTTCATAATAGGACCAGTTTGTAATAACAGATTTTATCGGAAACTGCATATTTCCTGAATAAATATATTTATTATTATTATTATTATTATTAATATATATAGATAGATAGATGATGATTTATTCAGGCACACCTAAATTGTTCAACTTTGGTAATTCATCCCTACTTTTTCCCACTTACCAAGTTCCAGTGATTTATATGCATAAATTGATCGTTGATCAATTGACAATGGTCTGTAATTGGCTGAGTCAATTGCTTATATAATAGTAATTGTCTGTTTAAAGCACTTCCGTGATACTGCCTAGATTTTACCCCTTAAGGCCTTTTGTTTGCTCTTTAGTCTCAAGGAGAACTTAAAGGACTTAATTTGACCCCCAGCAATGTCTTAAAGGCATGGTCAAGTGTAACTCAGTGATGACTCACTAAAGTGGGTTTCTAACCATAGTAAAAAGTAAATATTAAATTCCAGTCTGGTATAATTTCAACGCTTTTTAACGGAAAGGTAAAGGTAATTTTTTAGTGCATAAACATGCCTATTCGACATTTTATCACGCAAGCACCCAGCCCCCTTTTGTCACTTAATATTATGCTTCCTTAAGACCACCGAGGGGCTGGTCAATTTCTGTTAAGTTTAGAAAAATTCAAAAATGTTTTAGCCTATTATTTAAAAGGTAATTTCCTTGTTTTCACAGTGAATAATATGACATAAAAATAACTTTTTTATTCGATATTTAAAAACGAAATAACGCCTATATATCTTTCATATTATGAAAGATAATATTGGCATAATTGAAATCTCTGGAAAATAGTTCAATGAAATTGCTGTAAGAATTCACATTTTAGTCGTTGTTTGACATACCATTAGGGTAATATTTGATTATCTTTTTCATCATGTATAATGCATATCGTAAAAGCTAACAAGCTCAGTAGCAATGTTTGATCAGTAAATACCCAACTGAATTGATGCTGTTTATTCAGATCAAAAATAAATAGTATTGAATAAAATCGAGAAATCTACACAAATATAATGGTACACAGTATATAGGACTCAATCTAAAGTAAATCTATGCCACTAATCCAGGTCTTGGTCCGCAAGTAATACCCCACCCAAGGGGTGAATGTGTAACATAGAGTGGACTCCAAGACTTACCATCTCATCAATACGTCTGCTTCTGGCAACTGGTCATATAACCTCTCTAAGCTACAGACCCAGTAGCATAGACACACGTATAGTCCACTTTAATATTTTGAAGTTTTATCAAAAAGAAATATAAGCCAGAATTCTGGGGTGGTGCCTTTTAAAATACCAGAACGTTTCCTCATTAAAACAAAATGCGAATTAAAATAAAAATTTAAAACGCATGGAATTATAGTCCCAAAAATTATTGTTTAAATCGGTTTTTTAAAGCCCAGGAGTTTAAAAATTTTAAAGTTTAAACTGGATCAATTCCAAAATTGAAAAAGTATGGAATTATCCTATAAATTATTGTTCCTTTATAGCCCGTGAGTTTAAAACTATTAAAGTCCACTCACCTTCAACACAGTTGACGCATGTAAGCACATATGCACGAACTTTTGGCATGCTTCAGTGATTCAGCGAAGGCAAACAAACTAGGAAGCGCTGTATAATGTAAACACTCGTTTGCAGCAGCGCCACCACACGACGAGTAGGCCAAAAAAATAAAAAATAAAATAGAGAGAGAGCAAGGTGAAGGTTATCAAATTAGAGAAATATTTGCTAGTACCATCATTAACTCACAACTAACTTCTTATTTAACACTTTTTCTAGAGAATAAAATGATTGCAGCCGTCTGACACCAATGGTATTTGCTGCTCAGGAGGGTTGATGTGTACTTAAGCCAATATAGGTCAAGGCCTGAGCAACAGTAAGTGCAACCTTTTTGAAAGTGGCTAATTAGTCAGTGTGTGGAGTCGATATCTCTAGAGACCTACCATGTGTTATCTGGGATATTTTTAGTTAGTTTATATAGCTGGCTTATGAACCAGTGACAAATTTGGATTGTAACCAAATAAAGCAAAATCAATGTTGTACACATTTTTCAGTTGCTGAAGTAATTGTTTATCAATGCTTGAATAATATGAAGAAATTGTGCCACTTTTATGAGAGATAGTCTGGGAGCCATGTTTGGCAGGTATTGGAATTTTACCAAGTTTCTCCAAAAAGAGATCTCAGATCATTATAATAGTAAAATATTGCTATTAAGTCATAATGTATCATGCAAGGGGGACACAATTGATAATTAGATCTCCAATGTCGATCCTTCTCTCCACTGCATCTTTCCAGGAGTCGACAATATATTTCACAAACTCATCAAATTTGATATCATCGCTATATTTCATGGCGATGTCAACACCATAAAATGTTTGATAAAATTAACTGATCATAGATTTTCTCAAACTTATCCCTGAATGTGGAGAAAATCGGATGCCTAACCACCATAAACTTGGAAGTAAGTTTCAAACTTACGACTTGTTCGGGCGGTGTATAAGTCAGGTCGTCCATCCCCACACTCCGGTAGAGATCACGACTGGATTTGAATTGCGAAATGATTTCCAATAATTTGTTCGGGCTTTCTTCGCTTTTTTGTGTCATCGTGATCATTCACAACAAAATTGTGCAGATACATTTTCAGGTCATATTCATTTTCCATATTCTCCGTCCTCACGCTGCCATAGGAATCCATGTTACAGAGTTCTTTGATTTTTCGTTGCCATGCTGGAACTTCTCTCTGTTTTGGTTTTGGAGTTTTCACTGCAAAAGATGGTGTATCTTCTAGTAGCATTTAGGTAATAATAGTCATTTAACACTATTTATATGTTAAATTTTGATTATTTTGATTATTTTACAGAAATTCTTCTCTGGTTCAAGTTTATTGGTCAACAGGCCTTTGCCATGAGATACCAAATTTGGTGCCTTGTACTAAGTGTCGGTGCTGGGGCAAGGGAACGACCTCACCCATGAAAAAATGTATAAAATGGCGTGGAATGAAGATACATATTTATGCATTTCAATGTGGATATCATGGTCATTGCTAAAATGATATTTTAGTTCATGAGCCAACCACTGAACTGGTATAGCTGGTATATAGTCACTCAGAGAATAAATTAAATGATAGAAAGGAAACAAGAATCCCACTAGAGAGAAATGTGTTGTTCGTAATGATCCTTAAATTCTAATCAATTGATTTTGTGTTTTCACGAATAATTGGAAGCTGTGATTAAAACATAGTGTGTGTCAAACGATGAAATTAAAAGTTGTGATTTTGTTACTATCCTTGCTCTACTTTTAGTATTATTACTGTGATATTGTTATAATAGTTGTCATATAATATATCCATATTTATGCAATTTATTACATGTTGCCATAGCAAATTTCTTATCTTCATTAAACGAAAGATTCTGACTCACTTAAATGACTTAAGTGACTTAAGTAGGAAGTTAAGTGATTAATAGCGTTATATCTGTTGTGGGTCAAATTCTTTAATTGGTGACCTACTTTTATTTCGCTAAGCACATTCAAATGTAGGGCGAACCACACAAAATGGTTGTTATTTCACCACTCCAGATAAATGTAGAATATGCTGATCTTGGCCATTTTGCATTTATTGCTTTCTGAATCTATGTCACCAAAAGCTCAAGCAGTTGAGTACGGGTATGTAAGGTAGTCAAATTGAACGTACCTTGGAAAAAATAGAAAAACTTTTTTGTTTTTTGTTTCTGGAGCAGAACTCTGACACTACTGCACCTACATGCTTAAAACTTTGTCATAATATGTCTTTTGGGGGTCTCATGGCCGTAAATACTATAGAATTGTCAAAATTAGGGCATATAATTTTGATTACATTCACATGCTGTACTATGACTGAGCATTTTTAGCTGGCCAATTATGGCTAGTCAGTAGTCTCCTTCCCACCAACAAAATTGATGAATCAAAATTATATTGTATCGTACAATATTTAAATTTGAAGCAAGGCCTGGTCAAGTAAATGAAATTCACATGCTATTTAACAAATTGTTTAGGCCATCTATGAATAGGAGTCATTACATTTTCAATAAAGATTATTCATTTAGAGAAAGAGAAGAAGAATCCCGGGGGAACCGACACTTACAAAAAGGCATACCATAAGGAGGGGGAAAGAAGAATCCTATTAGGAACACGATAGAAAACACAAAAAGGGAAAATTTGCAAAGGACAGGACAAGAAGAGGACAGTTTGGGTTGCAGGGATTTACTTTAACCTGTATATTGACAACTGTAGCAATTTATAATTGAACAACGTGTGTCATATTTACTAATAAGGTCATTCTTAGCATATCTGGCAAATCCAGAGATACTGTGTGTGTGGATTTTAGTCCTGATATTTAAAGGACAGTTGTTATATACTGTAGGCAATCTATGTCTAATGCTATTTTTGACAAATGAATGTCTACTTTGGGGATTTCTGTAGTCATTTGCGTTTCTTGTATTATATTCATGTACTTGAAAGTAGGCTAGTAGGATCTTGTTTTCCAATTTGTAAATTAGTTTCAGTTCTTGCCATTTCAGGATATCATTCACAGTTAGTAATTTGAACGTTTGGAAAATAGGCCCTGTGTGAGCATTATATTTAGCTTTTGCAGCTAAACGTACCACTTTCTTCCGCAGTCTAATTAATCTGTTAACACTTGCTCCCCAGACAAGAATGCCATAATTTAAGTATGGAAAAATTAAAGAATTATATACAATTGTAACTAGAATGGTCAAAGGTAAAACCTGCTTCAATTTAGACATAATACCAATGATACGAGAGTTTTTATTATATACTTTTAGAATGTGAAGCTTCCGTGTTAAATTTGAATCAATATTTATACCTAGGTAATTAAAGTTATAAACAAATTCAAAATTTGCCCCATCCATCTGAATTTCAATCTTTTGAGGTTTTTTTTGTGCTGAGTGAAAGACCATTGCTTTTGTTTTATTACCATTTATTGAAAGTTTATTGGATTTGAACTATAGATTTATCATTCTTTATTCATTATTTATATTTCTTTCTAATTCGTCTTTATCATTTCCAAAAGCTTCAATTACTGCAAATAGGGTCGTGTCGTCAGCATAAATCACTGGCTTAAACATATAACATGCCTGTATTAGGTCATTCAAATAGATGATGAACAACAAGGATCCTAATATGGACCTATACTTAGCAATGACTGCCATAAATGTTGTACAATTCATGTGCATACAATTATTAAATACTTGATCATAGTATTGCCATGCTCAACCCGTTCAATTATTTTTGTTTATAATTAGCAATTTCATAATAACTAGTTGGATAATGATCTATATTACTTTCACTTGACTCCAATACTTATTATTGTTTTCTTCATATGCACCCTGTAAAGTGTTTGGTTATAAATACTAATTTAAATGCCATAGATTTAATGCAAATCAGCAACACAACAATTCAGTAACTGTTGAGGAGAATATGACAATTAATAAAACATAGTTCCTTCAGTTGCAAGCTAAATGTAAACAGCGAGCAAAATATATTTTGACTTATAAAGGCATTAAAATGGGTGTGTTGAGCATCATTCCAAAATAAACCTTTAAGAATTGTATTTATTGGTATTTAGACTTTATTTATTTAAATACAAGTAAATAAAAACCTTGAAGGTTCATTTTGTATGAATTATACCCAACATCTTTATGTAGCATAACATTGTTGCTGAATTTCATATATATTCCTTAGGGTCATTGCCATAGCCCATATATGGCTATTTTGGACACATAAATGATACTCTTAGTTGTAAATTAGTTAAGGGAACATGCCATTGTGTTGATAATTCTAGCGAAATGAATACTCCTTATTGTGCATGAACTCTTCAAAACAGAGCAATTAAATTGCACGAACAGGATTGATAATACTTTTTATGCTCACTTGGCTTTTGCTGTTAATAAGTAAGAAATTTGTAAGACATTATAACCACGGGAACACTGTATTATTTCACACTTAACAGAACAATGACTTTGAGGGAGAATATGACTTTTGAGGGAAAATAACTTTTGACCTGATCTTTGGGTTATTTGGGCTGATACATGGCTAAACATTTAATAAATCTATTATAGTGCATTAATTTTATTTCATTATATATTTTTGCAATTTTCATTTTTTTCCTAGATAAGTGTTGTTATGATTGCATATGATTGTCTCTTGTGGCGCCACCGTACAGTGTATACCTAGACGCCACCTGGTCATAACAAGTCATATACACAAATAAATTATCATTTAATCAACAGGGATTACTATTCAATGTTATAATATAAAGGCCCATCTCTTTTGTTACCTGTTGAATATAATTTCACACTAGGTTCGTTTATTATACCTTTATTACTATAACCCATAGGGTAATTTTTCCCCTGTAAATTTACATAACATTCTTTATAATAACTACTACAGATCCACCATGTAAAAGCAAAAGTGAATGGTGGATACAATTAGGGTATTTTCATGTGATAAAGTCATGTCCTAAGTCAATTGTTTCTTACCTGACTAATCAGATGGCATGTCAAAATCGAAGAGCTTTTAGGGTAAGTACTTACAACTGTTTTTCAGTTTGGCTGAGAATATATTCATATAAAGATGTAGGGGAAGGTAGGAGAACTGGGCTGTTTATCACATTTTAATTTTTGCTGATTCAAGTAATGAAGCAAAATCACTTTTTTTTCTTTCTAAATAATACTATAAGCATTCTTTTAATAATAGCCGGTGCCCTTTTTAAAGAATTCTCAACCATTTCTTGTGAAAAGAAAATATTATATTTCTAAAAATATTGGCCATGGGCAGGAGAACTGGGCCCCTCCTGTCAGTTAATAACAAACTGAAAAACTGGAACAATTATGTAATGTTTTCAAAAATAATTATCAACAAACATGATTGCATTAAAAGAACAGAGCTGTAATATAAAAACTTACACAGAAGTCCACAAAAAACAGACAGACAGACAGTGCGACAGACAGACAGACAGACAGCTAGACAGAAAGACAGAAAGACAGACAGATAGACAGACAGAAAGTATTTATTTTGACCATAAACTTACAATTTACATAAACAAAAATAATCAAGGAAAACTGGTTATATTATGGTCATAGGAGACATGCACTAAAGCCAAAAGCCGCTGACGTGCATGCCACCTACGAGCCATTTGGTGTTATAATATACGAGTATTGGCTACAAATGAAAGGAAAATCATGGTAAGGATTGCAAGTGCTACAAGCAGGACAGTACCAAATTATTACATATATTTACATTAATTGTTTTAATCGCATGTTCGCTGATGGGCTACCTTGTACTGCATACATAACAGTTTGGATTAGCACAGTCTGTTTGATAGGCATTGAAAAAAAAACCAACTTTACATTAATTTCATTCTAATACTCCATATAGAGTTTGGATACATTTCATGGTTAAATGTATTAAAGGTGCACTGTCTGTTAAAATGACAGTGGCCAAAAACTATTGCATTCAATCTAATTTCTTCTTAATATTGATTACACACCATCCGGAGTTTTACTGGTTTCACAGTTTCTATGACAAAATAGACTTCACTTGGCATTTAATTTTTCATGGCCAATGACATTAAAACGAGGCACAAATGAACGTCATTAGCGTCCTCGCTTCGTGATCCATTTTATCAAACAGCTTATCAAACAATTTTCGTCCGATTTTCAAAATTCCAAGTTCCTTATGTACAAAAATGTATTTGTAGTTCGCTTATGGTGCGAATTGAAACAACTCCAATCTCATTTATTTATAAAATGACTCTAAAGTCGCGAATCGGCGACGCTGTCCAGTACGTTCCTATGCATAATTAGCTAAAATGTAAACAAAGCCGAATGAGTAGATTTCTGGGATATTTCATAATCTAGTTCAATCTAGACAATTTTAGTTGTTGAATTCATCATTTAGAAGCATTTTATTTTATTTGGATAGCTTTTTAGGTGGTACAAAAACCGACTGACAATGCAGCTTTAATGTAACATTTGAACTTCATCTTGACATACTTCTTTGAAGTCCAATCAAAGCTTCATTGGAAAGTTGACAGGATTTACAGATTTTTATGTAATAGCCAGAAATATAGCGTTTAATATATATCTAAACAAAACAGTAAATCACTGACATATAGACATGTGACTAATGTAGGGGAAATGTGCCTGCTAATTCATGTTTGAATAATTTAAACTCTGAAAGTGTAAGCCATTACTTTGATGTGACATAGCTATTATATGATTACTTTTCTTTTGATTTTGTATGTGTAAGCTAGTGCTTAAACTTAATTTCTAAAGCCAGGTGGTTTATAATTTCCTCATCAAAAATCTTGACTATGTTTTCAAACAGAGGGAGGCCTAGGCCCCAGTTCTCCCCACCTGAGGTGGCCCAGTTCTCCCCAAAGCTGTTGCTTGAAAGAAATGGCAATCATATCTTGTCGCATGGCGAGAACAACATGTCAGTTACAGGATTGTACTCCGATAATGTGCTGATTATAACGATAAGTTAATTTCTAATATATCCTATATCTGTTTTAGACGATTGTATACATAATGGAAATTTTACTTACTGGCACCGTGAACACAAATTTCTGTTGATCAGAAAAGAAAATATCTCGAATGGTTTATTGCTTTCAGACATGCACTTATACAAACCAATTTCAAGGAGATACTAATATATATCTTCAGCTGTAGGGAGGGTGGCCCTGTTCTCCCACCAGCCCAGTTCTCCTGACTTTACTCTAACATGTAGATGGATAAAAATTGATGTCATGATAAAATTACTCCTTTCAGTCACATCATACACAACGCTACTAATTACTTAGGGCTAAGCACGAAAACATAATATGTCACGAAACCTTTGTAATTACCTAAAGGCAGAGACAACACTATATTGTCTCTGCTAAAGACAAGGCTAAACCAAAAGAGTATTCCTACCATGTACATTAAGACATTGTCATATTTTCTTTGCAGGGGCTTCGATTTCTCTCGATGCTTAGGGGGGAGGGGGGGGGGGGTTGAAATTAATATAGGCCTGCATATATCTTTAAGTTTCTTATTTGAAGATATATGCAGGCCTATATTTTGTTTAAGAGGTTCAGTAATGGTAGGTCATAGATGCTACACATATTGTTACACAAACTTGTACCGGCATATTAAGTGTAAAAAGCACAAATGTTCCAAAAAGCACAAATGTTCCAAAAATCAAAAGGTGTATAGAAAAAAAGGTATATTTCATTGTTTAGTTTTAGGGGGGATAATTGTATTTATCATCCCCCCTTCCAAAAAAGTGGGGGTATATATCCTCTCAGCCCCCTCCCCCTCTTTCAACCCTGTATCGACGCCCCTGCAAGCAGGCATAATATTGTGCGTCACCACAGTGATCGTTGCATTTATTTGTGGTATTAACATTCTTAGCTTTCATTAAAATACTGAAGTTTATTGCTATATTTCAACTTTTCAAATATAATGAAATTAGGGGTAGCTTGGACAGGGGCAAAATCTTTCATTGCATAAAATGCACACTCCTCGCAAAGGATCTAATTTCCCGCTCTTTTGATGGTCGTGGCAATGAATATATTTAACCTGATGCAAAATACTCGAAGAATGGAACCACTCCCAGGTTACTTCTATGTACTGGGGTCTTGAGAATGACGACATCTTGTTTTAAAGTGGTCCCCAGTCCTTTGTAAAAAAAATCTATTTCATTAATCTACATTTTAAAACTGTGCATTAGTGTTATAATACAAGCGAAATGAAGACATTTGTGAATTTTGCTGTTGATGCTACGGAACTAAAATTTACTCAGATTCGGACAATTTTTTGTTTTCCTCCATTCCATTTGATATTCATACAAAAATAGGATGCCAGGATAGGCCGTTAAAAGTGGTAAAATGAACACTGGCATGGGCTCACCTGTTTGCTTTAGAGACGCTAATCATTATGGCTATATTATGCAATTTAGGGAAATAAAATAATTGATTTATTGAACATAAAATATTATTGTGATAATGATGCAGCTTTTAATAGCCCAATTCGCGTGAGTTTACTAATTAATCTTTTGGGTATCATTGGATCAAATTAAAAAAGTAGAATTTATCCTCGTGAGTGCAATTAGTGTGAAATTACAACTGCAACCCGAAGTAATAAGAACTAGGCATTTCTACTGATGTGACGTATTAAAAATTGTGTCCATAGATAGATGATAGATATGGAAAGTTCAGCTCTCTAAGGCAAGTTCTTGCCACTATCAAGTCTTTATTGATGAGGTGAGAGAGAGCAAGAGTCCACCAATTTTACACATTTACCCCATGGGTGGGATCTTTCACTTGCCTCAGCATAGACACCGAGTACAAGGGGCCGCCAATGTAACGTCTCATCCGAACGACATCCAGCTGGGATGATGCTCATGAAGGGTGCCGGGCCTGGGATTGAGCCCGGGTCATTCAGAGGAGGTGAGCGTCTTACCACTAGACCACCCATAGTTTGATCCCAATGTCTTATCCATAATGGTTTATTTGGGTCTTGTTTAAGGTAAAGATTTAACAAATTGGTGGGAGATGTTAGGCATAATTTGAAACTTGCCATAATAAGCATTAGATGAAAGAATGGACTTTCCGGATGTGTTCATTTACCAGTATTCATAAACTCATTGCCTGGTTTATTTTGGTTTAGCAATTTCAAATACCTGTGGCGACATGAATTGAGGCATCCTCTCCTGGTAATACATCAACCATCCTTTTCTTGAGATAAGGGCCACTCTAATTTTTCTTCCAAGTTCATCTTTTTGGTACTGACCATACTTTGATGATAGATAAATATTCAACATAATTTTGGTTATAATACAGTCACGTCACTATCCCAACCCAGCTAACACATAACGTTTTTATAACATGTTAGGAAAAGATTATGGCATAATGTTTTTCAAATAACGTGTTTCTAAAAAAAAAAGTTTATGACAAAATGTTTTTCAAATAACGTTTTTCTAAAAAAAATAGGTTATGGCATAATGTTTTTCAAATAATGTTTTTCTAATCTATGATGTTATATGTTCATGTTTATTTATAACATTAATTAACAACAGTGTTATGACGTTATCTGAAAACATTTTGCAAACATTATCTGAAAACATTTTGCAAACATTACAATATATTGATGCTTTAAGAAGCTTATGATGCTATTTGTTATGGTAACATAATTTGATAACATTCTCATAACATATGTAAATCTGTAATGTTAGTCAAAAATGCATTCCAAATGTTATGTGATGATGTTTTTTTAAAGTTTTTATAACGCGTAAAGAAAAATACAATAATGTGTAAAAAAGCATCAATATTGGTTTCGTTTTTATCTGTTATTATAGTGTTAAGGATTAATGCAATGGTAACATAACCCTAAAATTTGTTCTCAACATCAAGGTTCTACGTAAAGTTGTGAAGTTTTCATAATGTTTATAAATAACATAATTTCATGTAAATCTGTAATGTCTGACAAAATTTGTTTATCAATGTTATGGGATGATGTTATCATAACTTTTTTATAAGATGTAAAAGGCAAACATCATAATGCCCTAATAAGTCATCAAATATTGGCATTTTCAAAATATGCTATAATTATGTTTAAAATTGATGCAATGCTAACATAACCCAGAAATTTGTTTTCAACATGACGTTTGCACATCGAGTCACAAGATTTTTAAAATGTTTATGAAATAACATAATTTTAATAGTACCTTAATATAGGAAGATTAAGATAGGTTGAGTTAGGCAGATACTTTATTGGTTTATTATCTATTTTATGCTGTGGGAATCCCCAATATCCTGGCTACTGAATGACCACTCTCAACCAGTCCTAAAAGCCCTTGTAATCCACTGAGGTGTGAGTATTCCTCTCTATATTTAGCCTAGTCTGTTTGTTGCTTACACATCCTTTTGTATATAAGCTAAGGCAACCGTTTCTGTTCGTCACACTTCTAGCAGACCCTACCCACCCTACATTACCCTCTTTTTTCTCTAATTTAAATTCCAAATTTATTAACTATTCAGGAACGACCTGGCTATGTCATGTATTATTCTATTATTTCTGGCTTCTGAAGCCTAAAATGTCGCATTAAAATCATTTCCTATCATTGTTATGATTAACGAAGAATTTTGTGATTTATATACCTCAAATTTATCTATTACCTATACCTATTATTCTTTCTATTGATTGTATAGAACATATGTATCTCACTATCGATCATACATGTTTAAGTTGATGTAAAATGTCTTTAGCATCCGTGTAATTCTGTCAGTATCACTTATATAAGACCGTAATGGTCGGTCCAGAGCAGTTGTCTCTGTTTCAAGTTGTGTCTTGTCCTGTCTGTCCTGTGTGACTGTGGTATGATTGTTTGTCTTTGTGTGTTTTGCCAATAAAGGGCACTGCGGCCAACTTTACTTCAGTCTTGAGTTCTTTCTGCAGCAGACTCAACGTAAATCTGTAAAATCATTTTACAAAAAAATTAAGGACGATGTTTTTATATAGTTTTTATAACGTGTAAAAGAAAAACATAATAAATGACACAAGAGAGCCTTTAAATATTGGCATTTCAGAATCCATTATTTATGATGTTGAAGATTAATGCAATAGTAAAGTAGCCCAGAAATGTGTTTTCAACATCAAAGTTTTCACGTTTAGGTGCAATGCTTTCATAATGTTTATAAATAACATAGCCAGAACCGACCTACATTGCATTAGATGCGATGTAGGGTCGGAACGCGTTATATGGGAATTCTTTGATGTTGACATTTACGACACATATTTCTCCATAAACATGTCAGCATAACTTATTTCGTCGTGATGCACACGAGAACGACTCTGTTAACTATCAACTTGTATTCACATTTCACTAAAAAAGCCAGTGGAAATATCCTTTTCAAGAGCGTTTTTAAATTCACGTTTGCTAGTTCATGCTTTTTGTGGTAAATATACACAAGAGGGCGCATCAGTGCGATTCGGTGCTGATAGCTCTTTATACAGACTGCTTTTCGTCCACTCGGAATCTGACAGTAGAATGCCTAAGAAGTACATCAACAAGCACCAAAAACCCTGTTAATAATTTACTAAACTTTCGCAATTACAACGCCCCCAGCAGTCACAGAAATGAGGACTGGATAGCACTATCCTGTGTGCCACTAGGGGCGTTGAAACGTCGCCAGAGCCCTCTTGTGAGTTTTTCGGAACTAGGCGGCCATGCTTCAAGCTTTGTTTACCGAAATGTGAATTCGAAAATGGCACAGAAATCGATTAATATTGGAAGAAATCAACCACATCTGAGCGCGAAATAATAGGAAAAAGGTACGTCTAACCCTACAGCGGGTATATGTTGTGTGACAAACGTTTACTAAAAGGCTAGTTCCCACTCAAGCCAAAAAGTCAATATTTCTTCATCCAGGACCTTGTAACCCTGTCCTGTGGACAGGGGACTTGTAGCTATAAATAACATAATTGTTATGAAAATCTGCAACATCAGACAAAAATGTTTTCCCAACGTTATTAGATGATGTTTTTATAACGTTTTAATAACATGCGAAAGGAAAACATCTTGGTGACAAAAAGAAAAAGCATCAAATATTGCCAAAATTTAATATAATTATGTAAAAGAAAAAGCTATGGAACATAACCAGAAATGCTTATAAATATCTACTGTAAATCTGCAAGGTCAGACATAAATGTTTTAACAATGTGATGTTTGTTATTATAACATTGGTATAACATTACAAAGAAAAATGTGATAATGATGTAAATGGCATCAAATATTTGTGTTTTCTGCTTCAAGATAAAGATTGATGCAATGGCAACATAACCACACCGTTACATAATAATATAAATTTGTAATATCAGACAAAAATGTTCTGCCAATGTTATGGGATGACCTTTTTGTTATGTAAAAGTAATCAAGTATTGCCACTTCCAAAATCTGTTGTTATAATTACATATATATTAACTTCAGCCATCATTGACAACAGGTGCACTGTAGACTCGGGATGGCAGGCCAGCATGTCACAGACAGTGGGTAAGTTACAAGTTTTGCAAAATCTTATCTTGATCAGTTTACAATCAATCCATCAATCAATCAATCAATCAATCAGTCTATCTATCTATCTATCCATCTATCTACACTGATGGACTTATATCTAGAATATGTGAAGACAGGGCTTGTATACAAGGCTGTTTTATTGGTGTACATTTAAAAAGTGACTATAGTTGGTTACTCAACAAAAAGCCAACAACAAAAACCAACAAAAGTAAGAGCTACACCTCTGGGGGATGGCATTCCATTCCTGCAGCAAAGCTGGCCGTAGTTCTGCCCTTGACCTTGAAGCTGGGTTCCTCTGCCGTATTCACTGATCCAGGAGGTCCCAGACATGTTTGATGGGATTCATGTCTGGGGAGTAGGGTGGCCAGTTGCGGGTTGACTCGGGCAACCCTGAGGACATGCATTGTCCTGCATGCAAGTGACTGCAGGATAAGCTTTAATGAATGGCAGGACATATTGCCTCAAGAGCTCCTGATGCATGGTGCAGCATATCTCTCCTCACTACACCTGCAGACTCGTTGGCGACCATCATGATTGAAGAGCTGGAACCTGGACTCATCACTGAACATCACATTTTGCCAGTAGTAGGCAGGCGCCTATTGCTGTGCTGCTGGCCCCAACGAAGTTGAGTGGCCCTGCGACAGGCATCCAATTGAACACCAAGAAATGCCCTGTGGGCTCGAATTCTACGCTCTGCAGCGACTGACTGTTCTTCTGCTGATCCTTGGTCGATGTCATCCAGGGGTTTCACCTGCTGTCTGGGTGGGTGCAGGGCCAAAACTGATCCCTGAGGTGCACCAGGCAGATGTGATTGTATTGCGCTGGCGTCCTTACTCTAGGTTGACCTGGTCGAGGTCAATCATTTGTGGATCCTGTATCTCTCTGTAGCGTGTCAAAAGTTGTGATACAGCTGCTTGGCTAACTCCAAAGTGACAGGCAACTTGGTTTTGGGAGGCTCCAGCCCTCAATATCCCTATGGCTTGTTCTCGCTGAATTTGAGACAAACGTGGCATTGCGTGTGGTCGTGCCACTGCCAAACCAGAACGGGTTTCTCCAGATGTCTTTAAGGAATATTTCAAGGCCATTAACAGACTTGCATTGGTGATCATTGATTGCATACAACATTACAGAACAATTTCATAAAATTTGTTGTGACAGACACAACAAAGGTCTAAACCAGTGGATTATTGTTGCACTGGAATTAAGAAAGGTCTTCTAGCAATGACAACCAGAGTTTATTTGATTGAAACGGTTAAGTATTAAAATATGGAACATATTTTGGTCATAAGATTTTAAAGTCCACCAGTCTATCTATCTATCTATCTATCTATCTATCTATCTAGAAACAAGAAAGAAACTGAAATAAAACTGACAAGCAAAACCTCAAGCCTGTTCAGGTATGAGTCTTTCTCAAGTCCCAATGAAATAGGTGTATAGACAGTTTTTCCTCAATTGCTGTTTACATGCTTTAATTAGAACCTAATATTTGACTTATATAACAAAGTCTTGCCATTAAGACCACCCTAGGTACAAAATTACTGGTCAAATGAATAGGAAATTC
The DNA here is from genome assembly GCA_932294295.1 of Alitta virens. NCBI lineage: Eukaryota > Metazoa > Annelida > Polychaeta > Phyllodocida > Nereididae > Alitta > Alitta virens. The sequence goes on along the minus strand of OW028579.1, from coordinate 3,501,962 downwards.
AAACACAACTAGATATCTGTAACTGTAAAACCGTTACTAATAGTATTCACCTATTGTAAGGACAGTGAAAAAGTAATATTTTAGGGTCAGTTTGAGGGCTGCTCTTTATGCTCTAACCCTAACCCTAACCGTAACCCTAACTAACCCTAAACCTAACCCTAAAATAGGCAACCACCTACCCAATCTTAAAGAAATGAGTAATCTCAGAGACTTCCATAAAACTTGGTCATCATACCCATCCATCACAATCCTACCATCAATCACTCCAATCCGAACCACAGCACCCGATGGGATCCAAGCTCCTGGTGGATTCTTGGTTAGATCACCTTAATTTACACTAATTTTGCCAAGTCAAACAAACTTACTAAAGCCATCAAGCACTACATCAAAGAAAGATCTGGATAATGAAGAACTTAAAAAGTTAGGAATTTTAAATGTATCTACTCATTTTAAAATCAAAAGTACTCCAACAGAACAATTTTCATCTGGTATTGACAAATTTGTAAGAAATCTGAAAATATAATTCACAAATTTCAACTTTAACCAACAACAGGTCAGTAAATTCAAAATTCCATCAAATTACATACCTTATCCTGGGTCCTACCCACCGGATATTGATCAGCTATCCATTTTGCTGAAACAGGAACTGAGGAAAATACCTGAAAAAGTAAATATCAAAGAAAATTTAACCAAAGAAGATAGGAATGCCATCAAAGAATTAAAGGACAAATCCGACATAGTAATTAAATCAGCAGACAAAGGGTCAGCCATTGTTATCATGGATAGGAAAGATTATGTTTTTGAAGCTGAATGGCAATTAAAAATCAATAGACAATACAGGGAAATAGATGAACCCCAGTTCCCTAGGAACTGTGAAATTTTCAATAGAATTTTAAATGAGATGAAACTCAAAGGCCTTATTTCAAGCAAGGAGATAAACTTCCTAAGAACTACCCAAGATGCAAGAGAACGTATCTTTTATTTATTACCTAAATTCCACAAAGAAACAAACAAGTGGACTGTTCCTGACAAAATACCACCAGGGAGGCCTATAGTAAGTGATGTAAATTCTGAGTCATACGCAATTTCTAAATTTATTGATTATCACTTGGCTCCATATGCAACCAGCCATCCAGCATATGTATAAAACACCTATGATTTTTTGGATAAAATTCAAACAATTAAAACTCATCCAAATGCTCTTTTAATTTCCCTAGATGTAGACAGTCTATATACCAACATTGACAATGAAATGGGTATCAGGGCTGTAACTGAAAAATTTGCTACAGACCCAAAACCTATTCATAAGTACACCATTAAATTACTCCGTTTATCCCTAGAAGGAAATGACTTTATCTTTGATGGCAAACATTATTTACAGGTTTTCTGGTACAGCTATGGGTAAGAAGTTTGCTCCTCACTACGCCGATATAACTATGGCATATTGGGAGGCAAACAATCTTACTAGATGTGAAAACCAACCTAGAATTTATCTGAGATATTTAGATTACATTTTTATGATCTGGGAACATTCCAGAGAAACCTTTGATGATTTTTTCAATGTTCTGAACACTGCTCACCCCAATATAAAACTCAAATCTAACATCCAGGAAACTGAAGTAGAATTCCTGGATGTCCTAATTTACAAGGGTGACATCTTTAACCAGTCTGGTACTTTCGACACTAAAGTATATTTCAAACCCTCTGATTCACATGCATTGCTCCACAAACAATCATTCCACCCAAAACATACCTTTGCTGGAATCATTAAGTCACAACTAGTTAGATTTGGTCGAATCTGCCAATTAGAAAAAGATTTCGATGAGGCCACCAGCATCTTGTTTAGGGCACTTTATCCCAGGGCTACTCGAAGAGATTCCTGAGAGTCATCACGTCCAAAACCAAGGTCCAGTTCTTTCCTCCAGACCACCTCACAGGCATGAAACCCTGCAAGAGACGACGCTGCGGCATCTGCAAATATGTCAACACAGACAAAACTGTCAACACAAGTTCAAAAGAGGTAAAACTTTTTGCTAATGGGAATTGCGACACCCAAGTTGCCATTTATCTAATAAGCTGTAAGCAATGTCCACAGACACATTATGTTGGCCAAACAATCAATCTTAGAGGGAGAATACTCAGTCACCTGAGGTCAATCAGAAAAAACAGTGACAAGAAGGTACACCAGCATTTTAAGTCTCCCAACCACAGTTTAGCTGATATTTCAATCACCATCTTGGAAATACCAGAATCTAATAAACAACAATTGTTAGATAGAGTAGAAAAGCAGTGGATTCAGAAAATTGACTCATTTCATCAGGGTTTAAATTCAGATTTAGGCAACACTCAAGGGGATGTGTGCACATTCATATTGCAACACAATCCCACTTCTCAACGACTAGTTAAAATTGCAAGGGACTGGTTAGATGATTTTAAGTCAAACTCATCAAGGTTCAAAAAACACCCAGTCACTATAATAAAAGCAAATGCTAGAAACAAGAATCTATCACAGCACTTAGTTAGAGCTATGCTAAAAGACCCCAATCCAGAAAATCCAGATCGTCTTTCTACATAAACCTCCCCAAATTTACTTATATTGTTTTCTGACACAAACCCACCAAGTGGTCATATCTTGAGTACTTGTGCTAGTGCATTTGTCAGGTATTGGCATTTAAACCCTGAACCCTAACCCCAACCCCAACCCTGACCCTAACCCCAACCCTTACCCTACAATAGCTATATTAATTGAAAAAAAAAATCTGTACTGTGAAAACATTAAATGAAAAATGCATTTGGAGGAATTCTGGTCATGTGGCACCGTTTTTGGAGACACCCCCATCAGAAAGTTACTATGGGGCTCGTTCTGCGACACTAATGTAAACAGGCTGAAATTTGGCAGATCAGCTGTTTTTAAAGATATTTCTTGAACTGGCTAAGACGGCAACTGTGTCAAGCCAAGCAGCGATATTTTAGGGTCAGTTTAAGGGCTGCCTTTTGCTTGACGTCTGGGCTTGGTTACCTGGGTTACCTGACATTAATATTATTTTATTGAACAAATATTGTGACCACCTGGCAGAACCTATTTTCACAGGACTGAATTGTGGACCCTAAACACTTTGAAGCAATGTTTATAAATATAAAGAGAAACGATTTTCACATTATTTTATATCATGATTTAGGTTTAATATAGGAAATATAACAGCAACATGTCTGGGATAAGGAGAGAATATCCTAATTTTCAACTGAAAATTCGATCCGTAGCTTGCATTTATTTCTTTTTATACTGAATAAATAAATGGCATTAGTGAGTGAGCATTTTCAGTGATATATCTCTCCATATCATGTCTTTTTGTCTGTCAGGCTCATGATTGGGTCCACTTCTACATCAGTATGTACACCTCTGAAAATTATACAAAAAAAAAACAACTTTAAATTGAAACTCAGCATGAGCTTTATATTGTTATTTACATTTGCATAACATCAGTCACTGTGTTGCAATACATTTATGATGTTGCAAATTCTTTATGGACTGAATTGGTGAAAAAAAAATTCACATTTTAAAGGTAATTGATCTTTATATGTTTTCTAGAATTATAAAAAGAAGGGAATAAAAATACCAACCTATTTCGCAGAGGTTCCTGGATGTTTTTTTGCTGAGACTCGACAAATCTCTAAACATCAAAATGGCTTCCTGATCAATATCCTCCCTAGTTGGCTCTTGTAAATTTAAATTAATATTTTCATAAGGTAAATAAAAACCTTGCAGCAATGTTTTTAATGATATTAAAAAAAAGAAAAAACAAACTAATGTTGTGACAATATTTTTGAACATATTGTAACAATATAAAATGTGGGCCCTGGAAATGCTTGCGACAATATCTTAAATTACGATATCACAAAACATTATGGAAATTACGGCAGAACATATTTTCATAAGGTGAATACAGTCCTTGCAGGAATTAGGGCGGGGGCCAAGCTCAGAGGGTTCGATTCCCGGTCGAGCCTAAGTTGGATGGCTGTTTCATCCTTCGTCTCATTGCCATGGTCTCTGCCTGTCCTAATTAGCCCAACTGGTGCAGAAATACACGACATAAAGCCCTAATCACCAACCCACCCACCCTTGTAGCAATTTGTTTAATATATAAAATATAAAAAATATGGAACAGATATTTTTACAACATCTTGATTACCATTCTAATTATGTTGTGACAATACCATCTGAGCATATTGTAACAATATGAAAGTGTGGACCCTAGAAAGGCTTGAGGCAATATCATGAATCATATCATCACAAAACATCATCAAAATAGTTTCACCGTGTATATTATATTATACTATGTTGTGTCAAAATTTGCAAAATCTTTTCTGTCAAATATTGTCCCCCCAATGAGTGAGTGCTAGTACTATTTAAAGGGTGTTGTTTACGCAGTCCTAAAAGTTCGACACTTATTTAACTGTGAACTTTTACGATCTCTGACGAACTTGTTGACAAACTAGTTGTTCGGCATTAAGTTCGGCAAGGTGGAAATCATATTTCTTGAGAGTTAGGCAAGGAAAATTGATTTATAATGCCAGAAGAAAATTTATAACTAAAAGCAAGAATATGTATCCAGTAAAAGCAATAACAAACTTATTAGAAACGCGAAACATTTTAATACTAAAGCAGGAAACATATTAGGAATATTTCCTTGTTATTTACCTACTTGTAACGAGCACGATTTTCGTGTTTCCATGCATGTAATATTTTCTTTTTAAAACATAGTCGACTTAATATAAGAATGAGAAAATTTATGTTATTTCAACTAATTTTTGTCTTTTAAATGTATTAATTCATTCACTTAAAAAAAAAAATTATAAATAAAAATGTAATATATTATATATTAATTTAAACTGTGAACTAAAAACCTCACCATTACAGCTACCACAGGGACAAATAACCTATATAATAATCCTATTGTATTATTTTTTTATTGTATTGTGTTGTATTGTATTCTGTATTATTTGAGTATGATTTATCACAATTTTGTCGTTTCTTTGCTGAATTATCACAATGCCTGACTGGAAGACTCCACAACAATCAATTTTACAATTAAATGACCATAAGTAAATTAAACAGCTTGGTAATTTCATAAAGCAATATGCATATAAGTATATGGCCAACAATATTTCAGGGCAAGCCTGGCGGAGCCAAATGACTTTCTCTCCTGCATCTATGCACAGTGCATTGGCAGTCTGCAAGGCACACAGCAACCTCACTTGTGGAAAGAGCTACAGTGCAAGGTGGGTGGGTAGAGCATATTAGTTCCATCATTATCATGTACTGTTAGTAACTTGATATATCTGTTATGCTGCAGAAGCTTTTAGCCGACTGTTAAAATAACAATAACAAAATGAAAATATATATACAGATGATTTGAAAGAGATTATGACTGAACTATACAATGATCATAAATTATTTCGCTGACAGATTATGCATGATCCACAATTACAACTTTCCAGGGAACTGCAACATCTTAATATATCTTTGAACTTAGCTAATTCATCTACTTCTTTCAATTCAACAGGTAAAGAATTCCAAATCATAGCACCTTGATATATAATAGACCTGAAACCATATTGCATAGTTTTGTAAACAGGCTTCACTAGCTTAAAATTATCTGTCATCTCATATGGCGTAATCTGCCTGGTAAAGAATGAACTTGTTATAGGTCTTGCCATGTCATGGGGTACTTTTATAAACAAATTACGCCAGACTAGTTTTCCTTGTTACGTAAAGCATTTTTTGTTCTTGGTTGTATCGGCTATCATAATCATTGCAAACTAATCGTATTGCTCTTTTATTCAGTTTTTCAAGTTTCTTGTTTTGTCCTATTGATACACCGGTGAGCAATAGAGAAAATTAGATGAGATAAATGATTCGTATATTCTGAGTATACTTGTGTAATCAATGTGTTTGCATAATCTTTGGAGTGCATTAATTTGTTTTGCTGCTTTTCTACTAATTATTGATACATGGCAGTCAAAATTCAGTTTGTTATCAATGTTGATACCTAACAGCTTAACAACAGACTCAGATTGTATTGTATAGATTGTCAATCTCAAAATCTATGGAAACATTTCCACTACATCATATGCCAGAAGTTGTCTAGCTTTATCTAGATTTAATTTGACAGCCGTATTTAATGAAACTAACTGTATATCAGTCATCCACATTCCACAAATAGAAGAAGTTTGCTTCAGAAATAAAAGTACTGAATCCTACCTATGCGACCACCCATGGTAATCATGGAAGCGTTCACACAATTTGTACTAATTTATATAAAAATTAATTCAATGCAATTAAATTTAAGACAATGCACTGATGTTCGGATCTTCCGTACCTTCAATCGCACTTACACTAACATTTACTGAATTAAATGTATTATTAAAATTGTATATGATAGTCATAGTGTGTGTGTGTGTGTGTGTGTGTGTGTGTGTGATTAGGGCTTTACGTCTTGTATTTCTGCACCAGTTGGGCTAATTAGGACAGGCAGAGACCATGGCAATGAGACGAAGGATGAAACAGCCATCTAACTTAGGCTCAACCAGGAATCGAACCCGGGACCCAACGGTTGGAAGCCCAGAGCGCTACCTCTGAGCTAGGCCCCCGCCCCATGATAGTCGTAGTAAGCCCTGGTTCCAATTGCCCTGGTCTTCATGGGGCCAGGCTTACTTTGTCTAGAGCTTTTTCTCCAGGAGACTATGCTGTGACATGGTGACTATGACTATGTGACCGAATGGTGAAAATGAGAGTACAGTGCTATCAAATCAGGAATTTTTTAGGATTTAAAATATAATATATTTCAATCAACGAGTCTCTCTGTAGTATTTGAACCGATAACGTCATGATTCTGAAGGTGAGCGCAGTACCACGATACGACAGAAGTAGAAAATAGTAGAGGCACAGTGGTATAACTCAGATCACTATAATAAGGCTTTGCCAATTTGTCAAAACTCAAGAGGCTCAGGTACATATCCCTTGAGACTGAAGCCGGACTATCTTGTGACTGAAATGTAACTACGGTGACCAAAGTGTGACAAAGTGAGAAAATGAATGAAACTATATCGCATTGAGAATCCCTATCAGTATCTGAAGCAGGAATGTCTCAATCAGCGAGGCAGTTGTGAATAATGTCACAGCACAGTCCCCTGGGGATAGATAGATAGATATGGAAAGTGCATATCTTGATTGAGGAGGAGAGAGAGAGGAGGAGTCCACCCATGTTGCACATTTACCCTATGGGTGGGGTCTTTTACTTGCCTCAGCATAGATTTCGAGTACAAGGGACCGCCAATTTAACGTCTCATCCGAATGACATCCAGCTAGGATGAAGCTCATGAAAGGTGCCCGGGCCTGGGATTGAACCCGGGTCCTTCAGAGGAGCTGGCGAGCGTCTTATCACTAGACCACCCAGCTGCCTGAGACCATCAAAGCTTCCTATCTACGACTATGTACAGGTGCACGCCCATCACACAGTTGCATTAAGCACTTTAATAAATAGTATCCTTATGATTGAAATATACATCAACTACTGAATTACAGCTAATGACATCATGTAGAGAGGTTGTTTCGTGATGTTTTTATCTTGCAGTAGTACTTCCACTATGTTCATGCACGCTGATGGAAAATAAGAGACAAACAACCAGGGAATCACGCAATCTACAAAATGTTGATTGTTTGAACCGTATTAGAAAATGATTAAGTAGTAAAAAAAGAAGATAGATATATTATAACATACATAGCAATTTTGACTGTCACATTCACCATTATAGAATTTAAATAAAAAATATCTGTGTGTGATAATTTTTTCTTTGAAATGTTTTGGCATGTAATTAATTGGTACTTTAAAAGACATACAGTGCCCTGCAAACTCATGTCTCACAGCGGTTAATCTCAATTTGCTTTCATGTCTGGTAAAATATCCATGGGTTTAATATTCTTTGATGTGTTTCTAATGTCATCAGTAAAGTAATATGGTAAAAGTATTCATGCAGTGCACATGCATAGATCTTTGGTTTTGAGTAGGTTCAATTCTTTGAAGAGGTATGTGCATTGTCTCAACTCTTCTTTTTTTTAGTTTCATCAATCTATCTGATTTCCATCCTCAAATCATAAGTCCATAGTTTATGTAAGGAAGTATCCTGGCATTGTATTTATTCAGCAGTGCATTAAAAGGAATTTCTTTCTTAAGTTTTGACATATTCCTAAGGTACTAGAAATCTTTTAGAAAAAGCATCAATATGATTATTCCAGTTTGAATTTTCATCAATGGTCAGACCCGAAAAAGTGAAATTGTTTGACATGTTGTATGTCAATTCCATCTATGAATAGTGATGGTGGTTGAATTTTTCATAATGGTTTATGAAATATTGTTGCCTTAGTGTTTTTGTACATTCATAGACAGTTTATTCACTCTTAACCAATCTACAACTGATTGCAATTCTTGATTCAATCTTTCAACATGTGACCCAAGTAGCAGATCTTGATTTTTTATGAAGAAGCTATATTGATATATACTTTAGAATTATAACATTTGGTCAGAATCAAAGCAGTATGCATTCACTAAATTTCCCACACCGGTGTTCAATATGGCTAACACGGATGCGACCTTTTATCACACACCTAGCCACAGGTTTACATAATTTTTAGGAAAAGGTACTTGAAATAAACGTTGACATTTGGGGATAATATAATTATTTAAAAAGTGGAAGTAGTTTTGACTTAACCGGAGTACACTGAATATTTTGATTAAAGAAAAAATGACTGTCCGGCAATTCGCTTTACCTGATAGCGGTAGTCAGCGTTAGTCAGCGTTAGTCAGTGGTAGTCAGCGGTAGTCAGCGGTAGTCAGTGGTAGTCAGCGGTAGTCAGCGGTAGTCAGCGGTAGTGCAAGGTGATAAGTTGTTGAAATTAGTCATGACTACTGACATCCATAATGTTGTCCTGAGGTTCATTATTGCTTCTTATGCAGTTTGACTATGGGGTACAGTTATTCAAGTCACCATAAAATTATCAAAAACGTTAGCGAGTTACTAACATTTTAGGCATACGCGTAGAGGCTTTCAACAGTATGTCACTTGTATATCATCTGTATATCACCTGTGAATCATCTGTATATGACCTGTATATCATCTGTATGTCACTTGTATATCACTTGAGGTGTATTTCTGTTTTAAAATCTATATTGACCATTCGTGTCTTTATGAACACAGTTTTTCCATCCATAATCAAATGAGGCTTATTTATTCAATAAATATTCTCTCATGCACGCAGGCTTGCGGATAATATTTCCATGTAATGAGAACCTAATATTCAAGTTAATGTAATGAGGTATTGAAAAAACCTACCAATCCCAGCGGCACACAAAGTTCAGACAACTGAGACTTCTAGCTCCTGAATCTTTTTTGCACTAATGGCTAAAAATTTGAGACCATTTTACTCAGAAAAATAAGACCTTTCTTTCTTAGGCGGGTTCAATTGAGCCTAAGTTGGATGGCTGTTTCATCCCTCCTCTAATTGCCATTGTCCCTGCCTGTCCTGATTAGCCCATCACGTGCAGAAATACAAAATGTAAAAGCACAAATCCAAACATCCACTTTACTTCTTCAAAAGTCCCATTAGGTGTGCAGTGGCGGCTGGTGTCATTACAAGATTTCAATGAAAAACTGCATAACATAATTGCTGCGCTGCGTGTAATGAAGAAGCTCCATTGAATCATGCATTAGGATAATATTGTTTAATCAGTATATTACATTCACCTGATTTTAGCATGACCTAGTCAGATACGTTATCTGCATCAGTGCCTGTGCTTGGTCCAAGCAAAAGACCCCACCCATGGAGTAATGTAGCATGATGTGGAATATTGGACAAGATTTACCTCATTACTTTTGCCCCCTGCCATGGATGATAGATGAGATATCGGATGTGGAATGTGCAGCCCTCGAAGAAAAGTTCTTGCCACTGATTGATGACGTGAGAGAGAGGAGGTCTGGAGTCCACCTATGTTACACATTTACCCCATATATGGGGTCTTTTACTTGCCTCATCATAGACACCAAGTACAAGCTGGTCCTTCAAGGTTCATACCATTAGCAGTGAAACAATTATTAGACAAAAAGTGACTTAAATTTGTGCTTTCTACAGTAAATTGATAGTACACCAATTGTATATAAATTAATCAATTCATTTCTTCACTGTAAAAAATTGTCAGTAAGATAAGTAATTATATTGAGCGGAACCAGCAATTGACGTAGATTTGAGTAATGAAAGCTTAACAAATTAATATTTTTTTCTATAGGCGTGAATAAAGATGTTAATAATAATAATAATATAGACCGAGCATATAACTATTTGTTTTGTGTTAAAGCAACTCAAATACCTGTGTTATCTCAAAGGTATCAGGACGAAACGTCCGAAAACCAAAACGTCCAAACCCGTAAAGTCCGATTCCCTAAACATCCGATCCCCTAAACGTACGAAAAGTGTCCGAAATGTCCGAAAATACTTAATATCAGTATAATCCTTTACCGTTTTCCTTAATATCAGTATACTCCCTTATACAACTATTGTTTTCCCTAATATCAGTATACTCAGAAACAACAACAAGAATGAAATATTAATAATTTATATAAAATGAAATAAATATCTAAAATAATTACTCTAACTAGAGTATATCTATCTATAGATAGTTTCTATCATTGTTTTATTTTTTTTATTGATTAAGATTCAATGAATTATTGATAGTAATGTATAATTAGGTGAAGATCTTATAACTATCTGACTATCTACATATCTACATATCTATACTCCATGAGGTATTACTAACTTTATTAACAAGAATATTCTTGTTTGTGCCTAGTATACTCCATTAATTTTCCCCACTTTAAATTCTAAACATTTCCCTGAACAATTCAATCTTTATTTGACGAAAATCGGACTAATATTAGAGGAGCAGCAGCCTTTTAAAGAAGCGCTCAGCCTTACCTGCATTGATACAGTCCGGGCGTGGACATCTGCGAGAGCACCACTGCAGTTTGCCTCCGCCAACCTAGCTGCCTTCTCAGACGAATATCTCGCTTAATATTTGGTCTATTTTCTATCCGAAAACACCTATGAAGTCAGTATGAATTATACTACAATACAGTCTTATTTGACGAAAATTGGACTAATATTGGAGGAGCAGCAGCCTTTAGTATATACAACCCCCTACGCTGATGATGCATGTACAAAAAAAAGGTAGAACTCGGCCAGTTACTGGCCGAGTCACTCCTGGTACCCGCCAGGTTACTCCTCGCACCCCTGAACAACCCGCTGGGTGTAATACGAGTGAAACTAGCAACAATTAATCCGTCGACTTCGACGGGTTACTTGGCGGGTTCGGCGGGTTCGGCGGGTTCGACGGGTGACTCGCCGAGTATGACGGATTCATGACGGATTTTTGAAAATCCGTGAGAATCCGACGGGTGTGCCATGCAGCGCGGCATACACGGCTGCCGGCTCCAAAACTCCCGGATTGGCTCATGTCCGAGGCGTTACCCGCCGGGTATCGCCCGACAGCGAGGAGGAGTCGTAGGGTTAAGTATGGATTGGGCCCGAGAAGCGTGTTATGTAATACTACGAGTTCACTACGGCAAATCCGGCTATGTGGGAACGGGGCTTAATACAGCTTATGTTTCCCTTCATATCAGTATACTCCCTTATACAGCTAATGCTTTCCTTAATATCAGTATACTCCCTTTAACAGCTAATGCTTTCCTTAATATCAGTATACTCCCTTAAACAGCTAATGCTTTCCTTAATATCAGTATACTCCCTTTAACAGCTAATGCTTTCCTTAATATCAGTATACTCCCTTTAACAGCTAATGCTTTCCTTAATATCAGTATACTCCCTTAAACAGCTAACGTTTCCCATAATATCAGTATACTCCCTTAAACAGCTAACGTTTCCCTTAAAAAGGGAACTCAAGGAAAATTGTGTTTTCAACTATAAAAGATTGAATGATATTAAACAATAATATTGCAGTGGAAAGGACAGTTTAAAAGCTGAATTTAGCATTGTTTTAAGCAAATTAAAAGTGCAATTTGTAACAACCGCTGAAACGCTGGGGGCTGCCTTTCTTGCACATGGCTGGCAAAGCTTGTGACGTCACTTATGTCCTAACTTGTGAGTGTAGCTAGCAGCTAGATCTGTGTAGATGTGAAAGGTTCAGTGTATAAATAAACTTATGCTTTGAGTGCAATCAGTTTCATGCATAAAACATAATTGCTATTTCACCAAGATGCAATAAAACTGCGCATCTATAACTGGGTACCAAATTAACAAAATGTATTTCTGTGATCTTGCCATTTTTTCAGTCCATCAAATTATGTTAATATAAGTAGCACAGCTTGATGCATATTGGCACATTTAACAACATATAATTGCTTAATTTAAACACATATAATTGCTGAAAAAAGCTATCTGGGAAGATGACAAAGGACTGAAAATCCAAATTGTAAGTAGGTAAAAATAACTTTTCAGTTATTGCTTTTTGCAACATACCTGTTGAATGAACTTTGCTGTATTTCTCAATTAATGGAACTGCATGTTAGTATCAAGCCAGCGACCACCTGCACCCATAATGATAAGTCCTTATTTTCTTTGTAAAGCACGTTTAATCAGCAATGTTGGTACATGTACAGCAATTTTGACTTTCAGTCATTAAAACTTGCATAAATTGAAAAAGCTAAGTTAAAACAACGTCATTATTACGACAACTTCACAAATAATTTTATAATATAGGTACATTTGGTATCAAGGATGGCTCTATCGTTTGAATAAGTTTATGTCCAACAATTTATTCAGATATTCCTTGAATAAGAAATAAACTCCAGTTTGACTGCAGCTATCAGGTGTTTATGAAACTTTGTGCATGAATGTGCCAGAATTCTTGATTATGGAAATATTGGAAATATCATACCATACTAGTGCTTCATGAGCATGTCTTTACTCTTACTGGGGTGAAAATTCTTTAGTAAACTATTCATTCTGAATAAGTGAATATATATAGGGTTAGGTGAAAATTGAGTTAAAGAGAGTGAGCCATTCTCACCTCAGGCTGTGAAATACAAGCATTAGATTATATCGCTGATAATACAGGTGTGTTACAGACACTAGGGTGCATCAGATGCCCTAACCTTAGCAAACCTACTTGTCTTAGTCATCATTCTGTTCTACCTCTTTGAAAAACTGTTTTGATCAAATTTTGTTTCAATAGGACTATATTTAGGTATCCCAACATCCTGTTGAAGTTTCCCAATTTGCCGCATAATTATTGCGCATTGTCATGCTATTCGCCAAACTGAAAGTTTCCCTGTGAGTATCTGCCATGCTTCCTTTGCCAGAAGATGTAAACATTTTGCATGTACCAAACATAAAATGACGGTAAACAGAACCATTTTAGAATCATTATGCTGCCTCTGGCAGAAGTTGGTAGACACTGTGTAATAATTAGTCAAGAAAAGAGGGATCAACTAATCAACCAATGAAGCCTTTTATTCTGTAATCATTCAAAGTCTGGAGCTATAGCTGTATTCTTGAGCCCAGCACAATTAGGCTGGCCACCTAAAGCAGAATTAAGATGTACTAACAAATAAAATAAGCATTAGTCTCTGACAAAAATGACAGCGACATAGGTGGGTGGGTGATTAGGGCTTCATGTCCTGTATTTCTGCAGCAGTTGGGCTAATTAGGACAGGCAGGGACCATGACAATGAGATGAAGGATGAAACAGCCATCCAACATAGGCTCGACTGGGAATTGAACCCGCGGTTGGAAGCCCAGAGTGCTACCTCTGAGCTAGGCCCCCGCCCTATGACAGCGACACAATATGTTCTGATGAAAAATAGTTACATTTATACAATGACATGAGATTGGCGTGTGACAAATATTTTACCCAAGGCAGTTTCCTCCATGCATTTATAAACTATGTGGAATGTGGAATTTGTCAAGAACTGATTCTTGTTGTCTATCTAAGAGGGCTGCCGACGTTTTCGTCTTTAAGTTCAGAAATACACATACAGCTCGTACTACATGTACATCTCGAATGATAGCACTGGAGGGCTATGCAGGAAAAAACATGCATCTCAGTCATAGAGTTATCATGTATCTTAAGCCAGATACATATACCAGAAAGAAACCAACCTAGAAATTCTGTTCTTCCTGACTGCACGCCACTGTCGGTTCTTGTTCAAAGTGTATGTAACAAGATAGATAGCAAATCGGCATCGTTTTCATGTGTGCACCCTCTTGGATATGCACAGCATTAGCACCAAAGATCACAAAATTTGGAAAGCATTTTCCGAGTGCACTCAAAATATCTTCTAAGATAACTGAGGCAGTTTTGTTCTTATTGTATTCAGTAATTGTGACTAACTGTTTATTTTCGCTATCAGATTCGTGCGCATTGAAATCAATTTAATAATAATAATAATAATAATCTTTATTGCTTTCAAAAGGAAATTAATACATAGTAAATCACAGGTAAATATATATATAGAGATAAAAGCAATTGTTTATATATATAAAGTTATATAAAATTAATGTCACACAACCCCGTTATCTGACCTTTATCAGAAGTTTCAGTAACATTTTGTCTTCTCTGCTGTAATCTTTTAGCAGTGCTATTAGCAGGAATCTATTTAAAAATCCTGATACAATCATTAGCTCTGGTAGAGCTGAGCATCAGAGATTTTAATAATTTGACAGTAGTGACATTGGTTATAGTTGTGATTTTATATATCCTTAATGCATTAAATACGAGGAGTGGACCTGAGAAATTTGCTTAGGCCAAGAGATGCCTTAAATGTTCTGAAAGTTGTGATGTTTATGGTGAGCCATTGGCTACCCACAACATGTCCGATAGTAAACAAGAGCACTTTCACAGCAGAGACTCGGACTAACTATAGCTTCAACCCAGCTTAGATCTCCCACAGGCGTTGTGTGTTTATTGTGTGTTTATTGTGCGCTTATTGTGTGTTTATTTTGTGGTTTTGTGTGTTTATTTTGTGATTTTTTTTTGTGATTTTTTTTTGTGTTTTTTGTGTGTTTATTATGTTTATTTTTGTGTGTTTATTGTATGTTTTTTGTTTGTTTATTGTGTGTTTATTTTGTGTATTTTTTGTGTGTTTATTGTGTGTTTTTTGTTTGTTTATTGTGTGCATTTTTTGTGTATTTATTGTGTTTTTTTGTGTGTTTTTTGTTTGTTTATTGTGTGTTTATTTTGTGTATTTTTGGTGTGTTTATTGTGTGTTTTTTGTGTGTTTATTGTGTGTTTATTGTATGTTTTTTGTGTGCTTATTGTGTGTTTATTTTGTGCAAAAAATAATGTAATTCCAATAGTGCCATATATATCTATGCTTTCAACCTGTCGAAATATTGTTTTTAAAAGTCACTTTTAATCGTCTAAATTTCAATATTCTTTGTCTTCTTTACTCATAAATCAGTTAAAGTTTATTTTGGTTTGTGCTATATCTATAAATAGGTCATTAACTTATAATAACTAGTATCTTTGCTATGGTGCCCTGTAAATTTATATTGCAGCAAATTTCTTATTCCTCATTAAAAAGTCTGACAGTCTATAGTATACATTTTACACTTACTAGGTAACATTTCATTGTTGTTTAATTTTCTCAAATTTGCCAAGGGTATGCTGCAGCAGCCTATGTTTCTATGATACAATAGAAAATAAAATATCTTGACTTTGACAAAATTCTCAATTATAAATCTGGTGGCAACACTATAGGAAATGAGGGGTTACTTGACCTTCTAGTTGCTGAAAAATTTGATCAAACAACTATCCACTTGATGAGGCAAGTAAAAGATCCCTCCTCTCACCTCATCAATAAACCCTTGATAGCGTCAACAACTTGCCTTAGAGGGCGGCATTTCTCATATCTATCTATCTATCTATCTATCAATCTATCCACATGTATGATAGGAACTATCTGTCTATCTATCTATCAATCTATCTATCTATCTATCCACATGTATCATAGGATCTATCTATCTATCTATCTATCTAGCTATCTAGCTATCTAGCTATCTATCTATCTATCTACCTATCTATCCACATGTATGATAGGACATAGACTGTACTTTTAATAAACCCATGGGCATAACAAAGTTACCTGCTAAGCTCATAATATATTAGTTGCATGCCTTTGATTATGCAAAGCAGTCAACTGGTTCAGTGAAAATGCACAAAAGAGTGATAAAGGAACATGGGAACGAGTAACAAAAGGACAATGGAACAATCTTCCATAGAATCTGGTGATCACAGAAACTTATATATATATACAGCTAATCGTCTTGTATCAAAGGTAATCCACTTCAAAACTCCATCCTTCTCATGAACATCAAAGAAAAGTAAACAAAAACGGGTTCATAAGAAAACCATATCACAGGTAACTTATTTGAGCGAAGCTCGTCACGGCCGTAGGCCGTGAGCGAAGCTCACTTCCCGTAGAGAGAGGTTTCAAAATGAGGCTACACAGTGATCATGCCGAACCGGAAGTGTCTCAGAAATTCTAAAATACATGTAATCCTATGGAAGATCAACTTAATATCGCTTTTTGACCAATGGTCCAGAACGAGACTACGTCATCACGTCATAACAACGTCGTCGGTTCAACTGTTGTGATGTCCATAATTTCGTAACGAGTACACATCCAGCTTCAAACTTAGAAAAAACTTGTTTACCTGACTGTAACAGTTCTAACAGTACATAGCACGGATATCTTTGTTAATGGGGAGCCCAGAATTTTGACGAATAATCTTGAAACGATGACGTTCGCGCTAGCAATCCACATTGTTATGATGACGCCATGTCACACCAGCAGGCCGGGAATTCTGGGAGAAGTAGGCGCACACTTCAACGACCCTAGTGGATAATAAAATTCACATGGAATAACGCTGCTAAATTCAGCATTAGACAAATGGTAGGAACTATCAGGAGTCATGTATGACAAGATAATCCCCTACAAATTAGAACTCACAACTTTATAATACTGTAGGAAAGCCATCCTACAGAAAAGAATGTGAATACAAAGTCAGTGAAACAAGACTATAACAATATGGACTTGGGCTGATCAGAAAGAGGGGAAATCCAACCAAGGATCTTCTAGACAATGAGACTGAATGTCAATAGTAGGCGAGCAAAAAGACTTAGAAGCTATAATTGACACATATTGCATACAGTGAGCTAAAGTTAATAAAATTATCCCTTAGAGGTGCACTGTCTGTCAAATTTGCACATTAAAATAATGATATAAATCAATACTGCCTTCTTGTCTCATGATATTTTTCACCATTACACACTCACTTTTGCACAATAATTTAGTTTAATTAACAATAAATAATATAAATATTAGTTTTACATGCCATCAAAAACTCAATATGTAAACAAACCCAGTGATGATGTCACAATACTGAACAATGGTGATGATGTCATTTCCATTGTGTTTCCAATGTTTTGGTCTGGATTTTCTCTCAATGTATAATTTATTCTTAAGTAATTAATGTCTTATAAAATCATTAATTCACACAAATTTAGTGTGCCTTGATTAATTAAGGTAATTTTCAACTGTTTGATAACATCTTAGAAAATTGCAAATTTGACAGACGGTGCAACTTTAAGCACAATTTATGAAAAAATAATCGGAAATAGTGATAAGAGAATCAATGAATATCAAGAAAACTTAGTAAAATAGGATCTGTAGTGGCAATCTTGAGTTTATGCAAAATAGGGCATGTTCCAATGCTTTGATTTAGGAGGACTTTTTATATTTCATTCAATAGACACTTCAGAGCAATTTGACAGCAAAATCAATTCTATGGCAATTTGTGGTGGGTGTTTCAATATGTCGACTGGACTAAAACAAGCATGTGATTGAATGAAAGAATAGAAAATTTGGTAAAAGAAAAGATTTAAACCCATAGCTTTTTTACGTTTTAAAAGTATGAAAAAAACTAAATAATTAAATGTTATTATATTCAGCAGACTGTAACATTCAGAAATGCTTTTTTATGGTAATCCCTCACAACAAAAATTAAATAAAAAAAAAATTAAAATCTAATAATTATGTAAATTAATATCTGACTGGAATCTCCGCTGGGTGGCTCCCCAAAAGTGTCTTTAGGGGAGTCTCCCAAAGGCACATATCATTTTTATATAATTTTTTTAATAAATTTCCTATAGCCAGCTTACACTGGGCACCTTGAGCCTAGCCATGAAACATGTTATAAACCTTTAATTACATTATAAGCCTGCCATATAGTGTATTTATTTTATAAATATGTAATTTTCCTCAGATTATCACTTATACAAAATACACTTTACTTGCCTTGTTCATTCAAATTATTAACTGTAGTTTACAAAATAAGCCTTAATATATTTACATTTAACATAGCAAATGTAGGCATGTTAGTACATTTCAGGGCTTGGCATTATTTAATTTCACCTTGGTAATTTTCAAGCAAGAAAAACTTACCCAAGGCACAATACACAAGCCTTGGACATTCAAACAATCATTGAGGCTGGGTCCTACATTCACATTGTTTTTTGTATGGACTTTATCAGTATTTCCTAATGTAATTTTGAAGAAACATGCACCTTGAGATAAATGGGAAAAAGTGCAGTATAGCGGACCCAAATTTATGTCCATATTTACAAGCGACGTTGCCAGGCCTATGATGTCAAATGCTTGAATTTAATATGTGACGTCACAAACATACGGCGGCTGTGACCATTTCAAGGCAAAAAAAAAAGTTTATTATTGTTTATTTTTGCTGTTTCTAAACATATGTTATTCTTATGTGTTGCCACAACAACATTTGGTCAAAATACTGACTATTTTCAGATTTAATGGAAGCCAAATATGGGCTTAAATTTGGGTCCGCTATACAGCAACTAAACCCGATAAATGATATAATTTTTAACATAGTATTCCCTGAATGGGCTAATGTTCAAAGTTAATTGCTCTAAGTCCATGGCAATTTGTGTTTGTGCCACTACTGAAGCAAACTTAGCAAATTCGAGGCGTTTGTTAGGTTGGGTCAAGGTGCCTCGAGTCCGGCTAAATGTGCCCCATGGTCGGGGCACCATAAGCCACTTGACCAAATTTTTTAAAGACAGCATTTCTCCCTCTTACCTGTTATGTACACTTCAACATTTCACATAAAACACTCAGGATGTTAAACTATAGTACGATGTTTACAGTAAGACTGTACTCCGCTCTCCTCTACAGACATCTTAAAAAAATATTGCTGCGTAATGTTTTATCACTCACCCTGACACACAATTATGAAACTAGAAAGATAGATGGATAGAAAGATAGATAGATAGATAGTACACAGACAGATAGACAGATAGATTGATAGATTGAAAGATAGATAGATAAGATAAGATAGATAAGATAGATAAGATAGATAGATAGATAGTGCAGCCCACTAAGGAAAACTCTTGCCTTGTACACTGTACTTTCGTCTAGTAGTAATGTATACACTTCCAATCAAAAGTAATTAGCGGATACTATGAGTTGTGTGGGATTTATAAGTGTATATGCCAGGATTATTCACGTTGTAGTTGTTTTAATCGATAAGGTTATTGCATCTGTTCCACCTGTGTCCAAAGTAATCAGGTTTTAAGCGTATGATTTCAAAGAATGTAACATTTGTACATTACAATGATAGATTGCTGATCATAAACTCCTTCGAAAATGATATCTGGTGTTTAAACCTTTGGGAATAATGAAGGTCCTGGATGCAAATCTTGGGTAGGGACTCATCCTGACTTAATAAATCTGAGTCAGATGTCATGACTTCCAATTTCATAGCCTTGGAAAGACTTGAACATTAGTTTAAAACATTTCAGTTACATTTCAATGGATAAGTATCATGCAGGAGTTTAAACATTGAAAATGTATTTGTCACAAAAGCATCATGTATTTAAAGCTTCAATCGCTTCTATTTGCAGAATGGATTATCCAACACTTTCCATCCAAAGTGACCCAGACCTGTCTACAAACAATGACTCCGAAGTGGTCTCTGTAACACTATCAAAACTCAGGTTTGAATCAGAAACTCATAAAATTTCAATGTTCGCTGATGAAATAAATCCCGGGTTGACTGAACGTACTTTGGAAGGAAGTTCCAGTTTTGATGACGTTTCAACATGGCTGATCAACAACGCAACTTTTGATGGCGTCACAATGCAGACATCACACTCAGACTACACAGATTGGCATGTTTTCATGTACTACCTCATTGGAACAACCGGCTTGTTGGACAATGGCCTGGTGATCATCATTATCATGCTTAGAAGGTCAATGAGGAAAAAGGTATGGCTTTTTAACCTCAGCTAATTTTTTTTAGAAGAAGGTTATCGCTATCATCAATGTCCGTCCGACGGGCGGGACGGTGGGTGGGCAGAACACTTTTGTATCCGTAGCAGAACTCTAACTCTAATGCACTTACCATAACGAACTTTTGTACAGTAATGCTGTATATGGCCTAGTGGTGCCTTTTGATAGTCACATTTACATATGTTGGCTATGTTTTACAGTTTAAAAAAAATAGAAAAAGCTAAATATTTTCTTATTCGGAGCAAAAATGACACTACTGCACCAACATGCTTGAAACGTTTTCATAATATGTCTAAAATAGTGCAGTGGTGCCTTTTGGGGGTCTCATGGTAGTAAATATTAGAGAATTTTCAAAATTAGGGAAAAACTCCACACCAAAGACACTATTTACCCTAAATGAAATTTTGTCAATAACGTATCTAAATTATAATATTTTCCCTTTTCGAACTTCATTTTGATATTGATTTAATGCTTTTTATGAAATAATTGAAAATCTGAAAAAATGCTAAAAATTGTGGTAAACTATGTATCTGGAGCAGAACTGCAGCATTGACAGACAGACAGACAGACAGACAGACACACAGACACACAGCTAGACAGACGGACAGACAGACAGACAGAAAGTATTTATTTCGACCATAAACTTACAATTTACATAAACAAAAATAATCAAGGGAAACTGGTTATATTATGGTCTTAGGAGACATTCACTAAGGCCAAACGCCGCTGACGTGCATGCCACCTATGAGCCATTTGGTGTTATAATATACGAGTATTGGCTACAAATGAAAGGAAAATCATGCAATAATGCACTTACCCAACAACATTTTATATGGTATTACTCTATGCAGCTTAGTGGTGCATTTTGATATTCACATTGACATACCTCAGCTGTTTTTTATAATATTGAGAAAAAAATTGAAAAAAATTATTTTCTGTTTCCAGAGCAGAATTCAATACACTACTGCTCCTACATGCATAAAATAGTGTAGAAATACCTTTTTGGGGTTTCATGACCATTAATAACAGATCATTTTATATAATAAGGAAAATATGAAAATTTGGTCCTCTTTCAAACCCTCATATCAAATTTTGCCAATGATATATCTAGATTATAGTACTTCACATATTTAACCTATATTTTGACAATTGTTTGATCCTACTTTTTTTCATAATAATGGAAAATCTGGAAAAAAATGCTAAAAATTGTGTTGCTTCCTTCATATTCCTCAGCATCCCATACTTAGCAATTACAGCTGTAAATATTGTAGAATTCATGTGCATACAATTATTAAATATTTGATGATCATAGTATTGCCATATTTTATTCAGTCAACAGCTTTTTTTTTCGTAATTAACAATTATAATAACAGAAAGATAGAAAATAATGTAATTTCATAACAATTAGTTGCATAATGATCTATATTACTTTTACCTGACTCCAATACTTGCTATTTTTTTCTTAATATACACCTGTAAAGTGTTTGGTATAAACACTGCCGTGCAAAAGTTTGGAAACGCATATGATTTTGCAAAATATCAGCTATGTTTCTGCCCAGGTCACAAAAGACATAATCATGCTATCATCATAACATTTTTCAGAGGAATAATTTTATGAAATCAATGAAAGATACAGATAATCAAATTATCTATAACATTATACAATCATATTCATGCTAAATAACTTTCATTAGGCAATTTGATTATATGGTTATAATTTGTTTTATGGTCTATTAATAGCTATTGTTGGACCCAGGGTTCTTTTTATTCAGACGTACTCTTCCAGTCATAAATTGGTTATATTAGAGAATTTTCATTTGATGTTATTGTCCTGAATTCGAGAAAATGCTATACTTTAACACTACTTATGATAATATAATAATATTTGGCTATATCTTTGAAAACTTTAATTTCTGTTAACGCATTATATAATCATTTAACAATGATTTTTTTCAATTACATACTCTACAAATTGACTTCTGAAAATAATATTAAATACTTATGTATTTTATTATTTTTATTTCACCAATTTATCAACTAAAAGTCTCACTAAGTTTCAGCTGGCTGGTTGATATATCATGATTTTTTGATGGAACGTTAGCCAGGGTTAATTTCAGCAAATTCAGCGATTATCTGGTGAAAGTCTGAAAATTATATTTTCATATCACTACTGCAAAATGACATGTATGTGCACAGGTTATGTAACATTACGTAACAACTGCAAAGCAGGTTTGAACTTTACTGCTCACTTTAATTTATCGCATCTAAATATTTTTGCTGATTACATGTAACATGTTTACTTGCAAAATCCAATGCGTTTCCAAACTTTAATTTAAATGGCATCGTTTTAATACAAATCAGCAACACAACAACTCAGTAACTGTTGAAGGGAATATGGCAATTAGTAATGCATAGTTCCTTCAGTTGACAGCTAAAAGTAATCAGTGTGTGAAAAATATTTTGACTTATGAAGGCATGAAATATGGGTGTGTTGAGTATCATTCCATACAAAATAAACCTTTATGATTTGTATTTATTTGTATGTATACTGTATGTATTTAAATAAAAATTAACGCAGTTCTTGTGTATTTAAAGATAGTTCACAATTAATTTATATTTACTAAAAACATCGGAATATTACAATGTGGATGTTAATTTCCAAGTACATTTGTATCAAAATAAGAAAATGTAAGACTTTGTGGACAAAAGTAAGACTTAATATGGACCTTGCTTTTTCCAAAAATAAAGTAAGACTTTATCAGACTTTGTAATAACCCGGGGCAGCCCTGTTATATTTTTAAACTTGTAATAATATAATAAACAAATTGATGAAGAAGTTCAAGAGTTAAAAAAAATAGGACATCTTGGACTCTAATTATAGCATTGCATAACAGGCTATGTAGGCCAAGTGGCATTCATTTCCGTTCATCACACACACCAAATAAACACTCAGTAAATAAAGCCCTAATAGGCCATATAAAGTGTTACTGTATGAAATTTCATTAGGGTAAGCGCATTAGAATTCAGCTCTGGAAACGACAGTGTGTGTTAAGGCTGCTCTGGAAATGAAAGTGTTAAGAGTGCTGCTCTGGAAATGAAAGTGTGGGATAAGAGTGGTGCTCTGGAAATGAAAGTGTGTTAAGAGTGCTGCTCTGGAAATGACAGTGTGTGTTAAGGGCGCTGCTATGGAAATGAAAGTGTGTGTTAAGCGTGCTGCTCTGGAAATGAAAGTGTGTGTTAAGAGTGCTGCGCTGGAAATGAAAGTGTGTGTTAAGAGTGCTGCTATGGAAATGAAAGTGTGTGTTAAGAGTGCTGCTCTGGAAATGAAAGTGTGTGTTAAGAGTGCTGCTTTGGAAATGAAAGTATGTGTTAAGAGTGCTGCTCTGGAAATGAAAGTGTTTGTTAAGAGTGCTGCTCTGGAAATGAAAGCGTGTGTTAAGAGTGCTGCTCTGGAAATGAAAGTGTACTACCCGCACTAATCAACCCTCGATAGTGGCAATAACTTGACTTAGAGGGCTACACTTCCCATATCTATCTATCTTCTATCTATCTATCTATCTATCTATCTATCTATCTATCTATCTATGTAACGTATTGTCCCTGTGGATTAACAACATGGATGTAGGTTTGAAAAGCATACCTGGTAACGCAAATAACAGCATTGAATTATGTTTGTTAGTCCCAAATAGAATGAGAATGAAAAAGACACGTAATGGTAGTTGTTGCCGTTCACGCCCTGGATGGTCTCTTAGCGACGAAAATGAAAACAAGACTGAATGTATAATTACAACGTCATACTGGAAGATGATTGATTCATGATGAATTTTTCTCTAATAACACTCTGTGTTTATCTGATTTTCGAAATTTAAATTTTGGCTGACTGACAAAAGCTGCTCTTGCCGAATATATATATATCTGCATCATTGACTTTTTTTAAAAGCTGTGCGACACCATTGTGACCCTAGTGTTGCTTTTTCCGCGATGAGCAACTTCCCCATGACACTGAAAAGAATTAGACCTTTGTTTTTAGAAAACAGTTACTAACATATTGAGCGGTGTGTAGACATACAAATCATTGCAAACTGTGCAAAACAAGTCGAAGTTCACCAGTCTAGACTGCGTTACAAAGAGCGTATAATATTCTAATTCTGGCGTTTTTGTCTTCCTTACGTAATAATGAACAAAATTGAATCGAGGACCATAGGTCAAAAGTGGCTAGCTTAGTTGATTGCGACCACTTGTGAGTTGTCCCTGATGAGTTTCTAGGGGCCCAAAAAAAGTTCGACACCTCTCCTTGCCAACTGGTTCTTGCTTTTTGACGTCGATATAGATTCACAAGGAGTCTGATGTCAAAACCAGATATCCCACTGTCACTTAAAATGAGAAAAAGCCTTGGTAGCTTCAATCCAGCACTTGGACACATTAGAGCCATTATCCATGTAATACTTGGTTATCTCCTTGACATAAAGTGTACACATACTGGTACGCAAGTTCTTCTCATAGGCAAATTGAAGGTCTGAGGAATACAATTTATCAATGTTTTTGTCAATAGAGATGAGATAAAATGGGTTTAGTGCAGTATAGCGGACCCAAATTTATGCCCTAATTTGGCATCCATTAAAAATTAAATTTTATCAACAATTCACAAGTTTGAAGTTCTGGCACAATTAAAATTACATTTAATGTAGAATAGCGGGGGTTTGGGGGTGGTAGCCCCCATGAAAAAGCAAAAATAAACTCTGTATCTACCGTGAATATGAAAACCGCCGTCATAACTAAATTAGTTTGTGACGTCATGCATTGATTTCAAGCATTTTCACGTCATAGGCATGGCAATGAGGCTCGTTAAATATGGTCATATATCTTGGTCCGCTATACTGTACTTTTTCTGATCAAATATTTTTCCAATGCTGGATAACAGAGTAACCTTTGTAGTTAGTATCACTTCCTAGATCTCCTGTCTTTTGGGATTGAAATGATTGTTACCAATAACAATGCACTGTCCAAAGTATTAGTCACTGGCATAAATCATGACTCGACAGGTAGTTTCTATCACCATCACCTTTTTTGTGGTTTAAGCTTTTCACAGCTTTTTGACCATTTCATAAATTATTATTAATGCTGATCTCGAAAATATAGATAAATAGTTGAAGAAGTGGCAAAACTATCCTTATGGTATTTAGTGCTAAGAAGGAAAGAACCAATGTCCCTACTGTCAAACTCGACAATGTTACTTTTTCAGAGATCTTCACTTCTACTCATTTGAGGTTGACACTTCAGAGTGACCTTTATTGGAACAAGCATATCTGTGGTATTATTTCTAAGGCAAAAAAACGTCTTGGTCTTCTCAAAAGAGTCAAATACACAGCCTCCAGACGTGCCCTAACTAAATGCTATCCCACTTTTGTTAGACCTCTTGACAAATGTTGAGTACTGGGAAGTCATCTAACAAACTTGAAGCTGCAAATCTTGAGGCAGCACATATTGCCACTGTTGCCAAGCGATATACTTCTCATGAGGCTCTTTATAATGAATTGGGCTGGTCTACACTTTCCAAGCCAAGATGCTTTCACAACTGACCAAGTTTACCAGATTTTCAACAATACATGCCATAATTATATGCGCTCTGTTATTAGTCCATTAAGACCAGTGCACAATTATGGCACTCGAGGCCTAAATGAACTTCATATTATTCTTTCTCTCGTGAGGAAAGAATTGTATAAAAGGTCCTTTATGCCCAGTTCAATTTCCCTATGGAATGACCTTGATTTGTCTGTAAATTTAACCCCGAGTTGTGTGACCTTTAAGCAGAAATTAAAGATAACTTATTAGAACCTTCACTTCTGCCTTTGGGATTACACCGAAAGGCAGAAGTTTTGTTGGCACAGCTCCGGCTTGGTTTCTCGGATCTTAATGCTCACTTATTTGTGAAAGGGCGTATTTTTCCTAATGAAAGTCTGCGATTCTTCAGAGGTTTCAGGTGGAGTTTGATTTTGAAACCCTCATCTTATGCAATTAAGTAATAGAGCCATGAAATCCTTTCACGTACAATCAGTGCCTCTCTGGCTGGGTGGAAGCTGTGGCCCCATAGGAGGTGAATCTACTGCTAATTAGCTGGAACTCTCCTAAGCAGATTTCCAGCTCAGATGGTGAAAACCATTGTTCTGACCAGAAGCTAACCAGGGTTCTCAGAAACCTCACTAGTGATTGTTCATCAGTTTGTGATGATCTGGTTGAACACGACCTGGATAAAATCAATTATCATTGATTATAGCTGCTTGCTGAGCATAACTAGGCATGTGCATGCCAAATGTTGTCAGCCAGATCTAAAATGTCATATGGCACCTGGCCCGAAGAATTATATATTATCATATAAATTAATGCCGGCAGCCATCTTGGTTCTGTTCTATTTAAAACTCTATCTCCTCCCTGGATAATCCTTCTATATCCTTCCCGCTTAGCCAGGACCTCCTACGCATATTTCTCAAGGGAGCTAAGGTCCAGTTTCCTTCCTGAACCTAAATTTGTTGTTTTATTTTCCGTTCAAAATTAAATTAAAAACCAGAAAGAGGCTGACTCCCCTAACGACCATGCTTGCAAGTAGAATTAAGGCTCTTGAATGAAACTCACAATGAGGCTGAATGGCAGGTCACATGAACTCACAGAGCAAAAGTGATCTTTTTGAACTCTGACTGAATAAGGGCAGTGGCAACATTTGGTTTTTATACAAATGCATGTATTGTAGGATCCCTCAAATCAAATTAAAAAGTACTGGACAAAGGGGGCAGAGCTTACAGGGTTGGATCCATGCATTGGCTACTGGTCATTGAACCAGTTACCTCTCAGGCTAATCATTCTGCTCCAGACAATCAAATCATTTATACTGTTGTCCACCAAGCAAGCATTGTCTCAGACCTGCTGGGGCACTCAGAGCTGGTACATTAACAATTAAAAAAACCTTCATATTGTTGCACTTTTTAAGTTAAATGCGACTTGACAATTACATTACAGATTTACCATAATATTTCAATAGCTTGGTTCCCTCTGGTTCCCTGAGTGAATATCACTCAGGTTGGGTCTGGCGAGTTCTGTGATCTGATTGGCTGATGTCTAGCATCCAAACATTGTGACGTCACTTTCTGATTGCCAGACCCGACCTGTCTCCTTACTTGAGACAATAACTGGAAAATTCAAAACCAGAAAAAGGTTGAATGGATGTTGCAACTGCCTGTGGGTCACATGACTTCCCTAACAACCATGATTGCAAGTCAAAGCTCCTTAGCAACCATTCACACCATTGTTGCCAGGGCCTTTTATAAATGAAACTCAGAACGAGGCTGAATGGCAGGTCACATGATCTCACCAACCTTGGTTGCTAAGTGACGTCACCATTTTCCCGCCATTTCCAGTTCCGGAAAGAGGCTGAATTGCTGTTTAATGTCCAAAATTACATGCTTTATTTTTTTTAAATTGTGTAAGAGATAATGCTAGAACCTGCGGAATTGGGGAGTTCGGCAACAAAAAACTAAAAAGTGACAAAAATCGGACATTGCTTCGGAAAATCCTTGTTCAGTTCCTATACTTGCCTGAATTGCACAACATTTTAGAATCCCAGTCCCCCCCCCCCCAAAAAAAAAATTAAGCTTGCAGAATCTCAAATTTGGGGTGGCAGAACACGTACAAATTGGTGACATAAAGTGACAAGAAAAAAGATACAAATAATAAAACCTTTGTATAGATTTAAACTGTGCTAACGAAATTTGGTGTCTTAAACTTATTGTGTAAATCCATTTTATATAGCTCATTTCTTTACTTTAAGCAAGATGAGCTATACTGTATATGTTTATCTGTTCAAACTGCATGTGATGCATTCATTGTACATTGTTATATATATTTACTAATGCAACAGACATGAGACAGAGTATTGAGCCTTTACATGTTTAGTAAGGAACAACATCTGGCACTATTGACTCTCATCCTACATGACATGCTTTCTGTTGCTTCGAAGCTTGCTAAAATATATAGAAAACTTCCTCATCCACAGATACAGACTTTTGATCTTTACTTTCTACACATAGTATTCTATTCTCCTGTACACTTGCTAGCCATACATGTATATCCATACCATAGTCAGACGTAAATGACCTTATAGGTTAAAATGTCATTAACTTCAACTACCCTATACCCCTACCCTGGTTATAGGAAAATAAAAATGACTGATTTATGAATGTTTTTTTCTATACTACTTATCCTCATCATGCATAAATATATTACACTACATTATCATAATCATACATTTCGTATACTAATGTTTGTCTCATTTTTTTTCTTGCAGATATGTAACATGCTAATCATCAACCAGTCCATCATCGACTTTCTGGCTTCATTGTTTCTCATAATTAATTCCCCACTAGTTGTTCAGATGAGAATCCCATCAAATGTATTGCCAGATGTTTACTGCAGGTAAATATTAATTAGGATTTCTTCTTGTGATACAAGCAAATCAATTATCAATTTTGCATTTGGTTCATTAAAAAATAATATTGGACTGTGTACCCGGCTTAAAACATTTTTTCTTTAGATTTTGGGCTAACAGTTTTTTCCTCTGGTCAACGTTTGGAATCTCCACCTTGAACCTGCTTCTCATAACTGTCGAAAGATTTGGTGAAATAGTATATCCACTGAAACACAAGGTACGATAGTATAACTCATACAAAATAATGAAATTGAAATAGATTTTTGTGACAGCGTCATATCTATGTATATTAGTGAGTAACCTCGAATTTGTGTGTCAAGGGATGCTGCCATTTGGGCCTTTATCGTGCCGTGCTCTACCTCATTCTTTCCATCTTCTGGTTCTAACTAACTCTCACCATTACAACTCTTTAGTTGCACACTTTTCCTCCTTTTTCCTCCAACTTTCCGCTGAAGTGAGCACATGCTTTTCACCAATATGGCCGCCATCACCTTCAGCAATAGGCCGAATGGATTATGGACCTTAATCCATTAGGCCTCTTTCTGAAAGTGATAACGGTCATATTGGTACCATAGCAACCCTGCCTGTGGGTCACATGACCACTCCTAACAACCATATGCTTGCAAGACTATGCACCTTAGCAACCATTCACACCATTGTTGCCAGGGCCCTTGAATGAAACTAAGAATGGGGCTGAATGGCAGGTTACATGATCTGACAGAGCAAGTGACCTTTTTGAACTCTGACAGAACAGGGAGACAAAATGCAGGAGCAGTGGTAACATTTCACTTAGTGATCTTGATTAATTGAACATTTTAAATTAACACAAATATTCTAAATCCAATTTTAATGGAAGCCATGATGGATGCAAAAATGTTTTTAATTGTGTGCCCTGGTGGGTTTAGTGCAGTATAGCGGACCCAAATCTATGTCCATTGAAAATTAAATTTTATCAGATATTTCACAAGTTCTAGTACAATTAGAATAAAGTAGCGGGGGTTTGGGGGCGGTAGCCCCCTAGAAAAAGCAAAAAAAAACTCTGTCTTTACCATGAATGTGAAAACCGCTGTCATAACTAAATTAGTTTGTGACGTCATCAAGAGATTTCAAGCACTTTTGCGTCATAGGCCAAGCAAAGAGGCTCGTTAAATATTGTCATAAATCTGGGTCTGCTATACTGCACTTTTTCCACCCTGGCTTGGCGTGGGGGGGGGGGGGGGGGTGTTGATAAATTCAAGTGCATTTATTATAGTGGGCTTTCTAGTCACATGTATTACAGTAAAACTCATAAAAAATGTTGAAAATGAAAAAGAATTTTGTCAATGTACCATATTACATATATCACATTTATTTAAGTAAAACTCATACAAAATGTTATTTAATGAAAGTACCGTTTCACATAGACCACATTTCTTACAATACAACTCAAAATGTTTAAATTTAAATAGATTTTTATAACACATTTATTACCATATCACATTAATCACATTTATTATCATATTGCATATCATTACAGTACAAATCATGCAAAATGTTGAAAATTACATTGATTTTTAATGACAGGACCACATCACATATATCCCATTTCTCTTAAATCATAGAAAAAGTTGAAATTAAATGTATAATGATGGTAATACATTTATAAGTTTGTCAACAGGTGGGTATCTTCTACTGAGACTACATCATAACATTTTATCAATACAATAAAAAATCTTAAATTGAATAACTACAGCAACAATCTATAGGTACAGCAAACTTAAGAAAGTTAAGCTAGAGCGAACCAAACCTAGCCTTACCTGGCTAGAGACACGCATGGAACTTAGGTAATATAGTCAGGGGGCTAGCCCTAATTTACAGTATACCACCAAAATTATTTGTGTGAATTTATTCAATACAAAAACATACTCGTTGCCATGGATACCAGAAAAAAACATCTCCGGTCCAAGAAACTGACAAAAACGGGCCTCAGTACCGATTACCAAAAATACCGAAAATTTCCAATTCGATGATACCAAATTTGAGGAGGTGTGGATCGTGCAAACAAAGTGCCCTTTTTATTCACATTTTCTGGCCTTGGCCTCCTGACTAATACTGTTGATTTTGCTTGACCCACAGCTTCGCAAATATCATGAGCTGCAATGTGCTGGAAGTGTTTTCCAATGCCATATGCTAGCCACAGCTCAGTCAGAATGGATTTCAACTGACGGCATGTAGCTACAGCCAGAACTACAATGTCAGAGTCAACTGTTCTGATAACTATCTTTGAGTGACCAGAGTTTAGCTGATGTGCTACATGAAGCGTTATCTGATTATCTGCCTGTTCATGGGATGATGGTGCCAGTTTAGAGGGATTGCAATTTGGGGGATAGGTAATGACATTCTTTCCACTGGCGACATATTATACGATCTCGGTACACAACTACCTTGCCTACTAGCACTTGGCTGGTGGGCAGCTGCTCTTTAGCTTACTGTTAGAGTGCAGGAAAGTTGCACACAAGATGGTGTAGAATCCGGTCCCCTCTGACCCTCATGTGAAGAGTAGTTGGTTCAAATCCCATTAGTGGGGTGATGTTGTTGACTAGGAATGGTCAAAACCTCAGGTCATTGGGGATATAGTATCATGATCCAGGGGTACACAACTACCTCGCCTACTAGCACTTGGCTGGTGGGCAGCTGCTCTTTAGCTTACTGTTAGAGTGCAGGAAAGTTGCACACAAGAATATAACTGTTTGCCTGCAACAGGACAAGCTTTCAAGGCATCGGTGAGGAATGCCAACAATTCTGTTTTGTTGCTCTCTACTTTGAAGAAATGTTCCCAGTTGCTCGGTACCTGTACAAAAGATGATCAGGTATAGTTTAAAGGTGAAATGACTTCATCACTGCTAAAGGCAGGTTAATCAGCCGCGGTAAAACTTGAACGTAACAACATATTTCAGCTAGTGCATGGGTAAGTCTTAAAATTCAGGAAATATGCATATAATATTATACCTGCGAAGAAGTTCCACGAGTTCGTCTTCTAGCTCCACCTCCATGCTCTTCTCTGGCCATCTGCTTCAAACTACAAAAATCGGAAATATTACGACATGATGTCCAGGTAGCATGTGGTTAGGCTTAAAGAAAGTAGGACCGTCATGTTTTAGCAACCTGTGTTTATCTGGTTAACTAAGTAATGGCTATGGTGTGTCTGTTGCCATGGTTACCAAAAATAGGGTTTCATTAGAGAGCATCTTCAACAACAATTCAAGTGAACTATCACATCTATTGTCAGTCTTCACAAAAGTTACCATTGGTTATTTGCCTCTGGCTCATGCCTAAAATTAGAAAGTTTGGACCTTATCGTGACTTGACCTTTGACCCCTGAATCATTACCATATGCAAATCTTGAACTATGCTCTGTTCAAATTTAGTTTGGAACACATTTTTATATGGATCAAGTTATTTCAGATTTTTGTAGTATATATGTCACCTCCCTTGACGCAATATACATTACAGTATAAGTTGGCAAGAAGGTAGCCACAACAGCATTTTGGTTGCCATGGATACCACACTCATTATGTCATAAGAAAATACATTGCATAAGCTTTCAAATGATATGCAATTATTGAGCTTCTAACATTCCCAGCATGGCTAAATAGATGGCAATATTCCATATTTGGAATAAGCCTACTACAACATTGACCTTTGACCCATGGGTCATTACCATGTGTAAATTGGCAAACATTATACTGTTTAAGTTTTCATTTGCATTTTGTTGTCAAAAGAAAATACTGTGCACAAGTTTTCATATTTTGTGGTTAATTTTGCTTTAGGTAATATTATTCATATACTCCCAGCATGGCAAACATTTCCATATTTGGAATAAGCTTTCAGGGGGTTGACCTTTGACCCCAACATTAAAATCATGAACATGGTGCTGTTCAATTTTTCACCTGACAAAATCTTCTACAAGGAATGTCAGAATTTTCTGGTAAACGTCATCTTCCTGCCAGTGGATGCAATACAAATTGATAACTAGGCAGCCAAAGCAGCATTCCAGTTGCCATGGATACCACAATATTGGTGTCATAAGAAACTTCATTTCATAAGCTTTCATATGATATGTCATTTGTGTGGATTTCTGTTCCGTGGTGAAAACTAACATAATGTATCCATGGAATGACTGAAAATAGCAAAATTTCCATATTTGGCATACTGCTATTGGTAAACTTGACCTTTGACCACCAAGGTATTTATCTTATTTCCATTCCGGTATCCTATGCTATTAATTCTACATTAATGGGTGGAGTTGTGGATTATAGAAATATTATATCACAATTTCTGTGTAATGTTGAAAAATTCAATTTTCCATGGCCACCGTGCTCTGTAACAGGAAGTTTTTGGAAGTGGGTCCATATCTAAAAATGATGGTATTGATCCCCTCTATCATTGTGCAAAGTTTCAGAGCTGTATCACAAAGTGAAAGAATAAGCCAAATTTGGAGCTTAGAACCCTGAAATCCATTAGTGGAACAATAATTATTGTTAAATGATTTGTGTCGTAAATGTCAAAGACAATGCAATTAAAATACAAGCCATGACTCAGCCTCTGAAACGACAGGTCGCTGATGTGATATACTAAGCATGATGAATTATCTTTATTGTAGCTTTTAGCTGACAACTGTAGCATTTAATACTCATGGCATTCATTATTGCTCATGTCAATATCAAAATGTGTCATATCACTTAAAACAGGCATTACATTTCTTCATTACAGGTCCATGTCACGCAAACAAAATGCTTTGTCATTATCATTCTGACATGGCTACTGGGGTTTGGCATCGAGTTTGCACACACAGGGTACACCAGCATTCCAAACGGGGGTTTATGCTTCCTCTATATGGCTTATCCGAGCGAAGGTGTGCGCATTTTGAACAGCATTATGCGTTACATCCTGAGTATTGTCTTGCCAATCGCCCTGATGACCTACTGCTACAGCAGGATGATCCGCACAATGAAAAGAGTTCAACCAGCTTTGCAGTCAATGTCCATTGCCGAAAGATCCCGTCAAGAGCGTCAAGATAAAGTTCGCCGTAATCTCCTCAAAGCCATGCTCACCGTATGCGTGGCTTATATTATGTGCGTCGGATGGAACCAGACTTATTTCTTTCTCATTAACTTAGGAGTTGCCTTACCATTTGGAACTCCATTTTACCACTTCACCGTTTATGCTCAGTGCATTAATTGTCTCATAAACCCCATTATATATGCGGCTAGGTATAAGGAATTTCGTTTATCGGCAAAAAAAATCACCAGGCAGTGTATCCCGTCTACTCCAATCAGTCCCCAAAATGTGACTGGAAGTGCTGAATAGTACACAACAAACACATTTAAATCAGAATAATGTGCTTTAGAAATTGGTATTAAAATCATTATTTATGAAAGATGGGTCAAATATACATCTGTGCATGATAAATTAATTGTACTATTTATGGAATTAGATATACTTCTGACACTGCCACTGCTCGTGTCCAGGACCATTGGTTATCTTTCCTTGGTTCGAATCATCCTAAACATTGATTTCACAAAATGTAATGAAGGGTAATTGTGATATCATAAGTATATATACTACATGTATGAGCGGACTGAAAATTTAATAAATTAAAATATAAATTCCACAATTATAGTATCCGTTTCAGTCCTGCTCTTATAAGTTATAAGTTCCTTTGCCAGTTATCATTGTAAACTTGAAATTAAATTATCTGTATGGGAATATTTATCCTTCAGTATTGTTGTATGAATTTGTGGGGTGCTATGAGTCTGTAATTCGTGATATTGTGTTACTGCTGTATCCATGATGATCTTGTACACTTGATGAAATTTATATAGACTGAATATTTTGTGAAGTGTGTTTACGATATAAATGCAACATTCCAGTAATGAGCTCGTCTTTCCGTCCTTCATTATGGCGGCCGAAGGGTGCACTTTCTTGGTCTCTTAGCTATGGGGCGACAGTCACTTTCGCTCCATGAAGGTGCCAACTTTCGTTCCATGGAATTACTACTTTCGTACCAAGAAAATAACCAACTTTTGCTAACTGTTCTCCCCTCACTGAGAGTTTTAGCTAATTAACTTTTTAACTACTGAAGGCACAAAGATGTTATGAAAATCCACGGATGCCCCTATTATAGTTACATCTATTCTGCAAAGGACAATGCAGTAGATGCTGTATTATTGGAGTATTTAAATTACAAAGAACATTCGGCAAGGGAGGCGCCCAGCTTGCCCGAGAATCGGCCTTACCCCACCCAAATAGGGTTAGGCAACGGTATTTGTGGATATATTTCACCTAGAATCATGTCGTTCCTACTGCAACTAGAGTATAACATTACAGGTCATGCCAGTCATAAGAGGTATTAACCATTATAAGTGATTCTAAGTAAACATATTCAGAGATACAGCGTGCAAATGGGGGGAGAAGGGGGAATGGGGTGGATGAAGGCCCTCTTATAAAGTTACATACATGCAGCTAATTGACCTACACTGTCAGGGTCAAGGGCGGGGGCCTAGCTCAGAGGTAGCGCTCTGGGCTTCCAACCGCTGGGTCCCGGGTTCGATTCCCGGTCGAGCCTAAGTTGGATGGCTGTGTCATCCTTCGTCTCACTGCCATGGTCTCTGCCTGTCCTAATTAGCCCAACTGGTGCAGAAATACAGGACGTAAAGCCCTAATCACCCACCCCACCCACACTGTCAGGGTCAGCACTTTAATAGCGGTATTACTTTCGTGGTACGACATACATGTACGATCACTTTCAAGGTGTGAAGGTGTGTCGTGGTGCGAAAATATGTCGTGGTTCGAAAGTACCTATTATCGGGGGGTGAAACCTTCGCACCAGAAAGTGTACTCCTGGGCCACTTTCGTGGTGCGCAAGTTGGGACTGTCGTGGTGAGAAAGTTGGGACTGTCGCGGTACGAAAGATACTGGCCCCCGAAACCATGATACCACGAAGTGTTCTGTTCGGCCAACATATATTATTGCTCATTAACTATCTGGAGTATATAGACCTTATATAAAGATATCCTCAAGGTAAATGTACACTGTGATATGTAAATGCACAGTTTCACATGAATTATGGTATTTTTATATGAAAATCAGTATTTTAACTTATGTACCCTATAGATGGTTGTATATTTTGTCATGATTATCATAATGTATTATGATGTAATACCCTGTTCAGAATGGCATAATAAAATGTCTACCCGCAGAATACTGTTTAATTCATCTTTATTCAATCGGATCAAGTATAATTCCTATTCTTACAATCATGTGCCAACTCACAATCCAAACCACCTGCAAAATTAAATCTAGCCAAATTTACAGAAAATTCTAGTTTCAAAGTCTCTGAAACATTGGCGCTCTAATTGCTAGGTTCAACAGCACCAGCTACATTCATGAGGAACGTGTATATCTTCTGCCAAAAATTTGCCAGTTCTAATTTCCTGATACGCTTTAGACAAATTGGAGTTGTATCATGGTTCACAAGAAATTCCCAGTGTAATTTGAATTTGAAAATCAAGTTTTATTCAATGAGCTTGTGCATATTATATACAATTAATTAGACAATGGTGAACCTGACAATTTATTGTGAGGCATTATCAACATTTTTTGTTTAAAATGGTGACTTAAAGTTCCTTTACTAGTTGGTTGTGGTGACATTGCCCAATTGTCAATATAATAAGTATATCATTTTAAGGGATGCCCAATGGTCCCAGGTTCAATTTGTTTGACTCAGTTCATGTGCGACCAGGCTACACTTGGGCTACACTTACCTTGCCCCCGAAATTAGCCAGGCCATGCCGTGCACCATGGCATCAAATGTGCAAAATTGGCTTCGTGAACAAATACATTAGTTAATTTTTGGCTGAAATTGTGTATATCCATCTGGAAAAAAGGTTCATGCAACCAGTGTTTATGCAGTTAGCAACATACAACTTTTCATTAGTAACTAATACAAGATCTTAATAATTTCTTCCCGCATGAAAGAAATGCACCACGTCCACCTAGGTCCACCTATCACGTGACTGGTGTACGCTCCGGTCTACCACGTTTGCCCTCTCCACGTATGCTCTTGAGTGGTCAAGCGCGACCAGGAGTGATCTATGAATTAGACAAGGATGAGCAGGAGTGAAAAAAAAAATGTATCCGTTGTCATACGCAGGTCTTATCCGTGATAGTGTGAATGCCCCTTTAGACAGATGTTCATAAGGCACACATTCACTCATGACATGTTTACCGCATTGGGGTATGTTCAGCAGAGCATGACATTAATTACCCAAATCTTACACCAGAAATCAAGTAGCTATCTGAAAGTCTAATAAAAGGTGGAGCAAAACCGAAACATTGGTGATCGACTTGCAGTTTCATTTGCGAACATCTGAAAACGCCTTTTCTGATTGGCAGGTGTTAACCTGCACTGGTCTGTTACAACTGATGTAGACAAAAAAAAGTTAAAATATTTTAGATTAGTCAGAGTTGTTAAATGAATTTGGCATTTCAGCACTAAATTATGTGAAGCATTAACCACCAACAGTCCAACACCTCTTTAAAAGGAATACGCACATACTTGAAGTATTGCTTTTTTTCTTCTTCCTTTTTTGGCCTTGAGTGTATTATGGTGCCATTGTAATTGTGCTGCAAATAACTAGCCATGGGAGGCTCTAGATCGCAAGTGTCACACATGCATTTATTGATTCATTATTTCAGGCGCTGAAACTACACGAGAAATACAACTGCCTGGTCGAACCAGTAACAGAGGCAGAGGTAAAGTGAGAATACGGATTGACTTCATGAATATCCAATTGCATTATATTGTAATAGATTAAAAAACCACTGAAATTACCTTTTTCAACACAGGCAGAGGCAGTTGCAGTTGATGAGAAGAAAAGAACAGGGCTTTCAGCTGGAATTCCAGTTAGCATTAAGGATGATATTGGTATCAAGGTAGGCTTGACTAACATTCATTAGCGGTGATTCGAGGAAGATCTCCTCAGTTCCTCCATTCTTTGGCTGGGTTTGAAACCACGACTAAACGTGTATGAGTCCAACATCTTATTCACTGGACCATGGCAGCCATTTAAGCTGGCCAACTGTAATTGACCTTATCAAGCACTTTGAATTAGAAAAAAATTGTTTTACCCCAAAAAGTTGCTCGTTTGAAGGGTGTGGAGTAACCCTTTTCACCTACTATACATGTGTATTTTTATATATTCTAGTCGGCATTTAGAATGAGCGTAATTTGACAAATACCATGCAGCTGGTTTGTCTGGTAGTTAAATACAGTTGTTGGCCAGCTTCTCTGAAAGTACTAGGTTTTTCATCATGTTTATCTAGAAACTAATAAATTTAGGTGAATTCACACAATTTTATCTTAGACAGACAGACAGACAGACAGAAAGTATTTATTTTGACCATAAACTTACAATTTACATAAACAAAAATAATCAAGGAAAACTGGTTAAATTATGGTCATAGGACACATTCACTGAGGCCAAAAGCCGCTGACGTGCATGAAACCTATGAGCCATTTGGTGTTATAATATATGAGTATTGGCTACAAATGAAAGGAAAATCATGGTAAGGATTGCAAGTGCCACAAGCAGGACAGTATCAAATTATTACCTAAATTTACATTAATTGTTTTAACCGCATGTTCGCTGATGGGCTACCTTGTACTGCATACATAAGGGTTTGGATTAGTACAGTCTGTTTGATATGCATTGATATATACCCTTTTTAGATAGAATGATAAACCATGAAGACTGTGTGTGCTCATTTTATCTATGATAATTTTTGGTGCATGATTAATTAGTTGTGGTAATCTATTTTTGATTGAGCTTTTTGACAGTTGGTACCTGAGCCAGGGGATTACTAATCTTATCCCAATATAACTCCGTATTTAACAACCTTGGCGTCATCAACCTTTTTCACAGTGTATAGCTTTACAGTGTGTGTTTCTTTTTCATAGACATATGTCACAACCGTAGGTGCAGCCAAATTGCTTGGGGTGGCTTCAGTGGAAGACTCAGCTTTGGTCAAGGTCAGTTTTTATGTGTAGCAAATTATTCCTTTGTAAAGACTAACGGTAATTTAATACAGATAATGAGGTTTAAAATATGGAAATGGAATAAAAGGTGTTGTCTTTGCAGGTGCTACGTAAGAACGGTGCAGTTGTGTTTGTCAGAACGAATGTACCACAAACAGAATGCAGGTAAACATAATAAACTATAGCTATTCATGTAGATAGTTTCCATAAATTCTATTAGATGAAATTGCTTTTTGGAAGTACTTAAATCTACGGAAGCATGACCAAAAAAAAAAATCAATTGTTAAAAACGATAAACTACAAATATATAAATTGTAAAAATGCTATAATAAATTGTAAAGACGATATAGCAATATTGTATAAACGAAATACTTATTTGTATAAAGGAAATACTAAATTCTAAAATTTATAAACAAATTACTAAATCGTGTGTTTAAAGATTAGTAAATTGTTTAAACGAATTATTAATCGCTTAGATGATTACTATATCGTTAGGGCTTTCCAATAAATAAATCTGTGATGGCAAAAAGCATCCTAATTACTCTTGTCTGTATACCCAGTTCTTTCTATCAGGCCCTAGTTGCCTTCACTTGCCTTCCCTTGCCTTCCTTTGCCTTCCCTTGCACTCCTAGTATTTCATGCTAGAGATGGATTTGTATCACGGAGGTCGGAGGGCTATTGTCATCAGCTAGCCTGACACATTTAGCAGGCAGCCCAACTTTTCAACTATATATATACATATATTTGTCACAGTCAGAAAAACATTTCATGACAACCAACTTGAAGTATGAGTGACATTGACCCATTAGGTCAAAGATCACTTTTTTCTCAAATTTAAAATTTTTATAACTCAATAACTGAAAGTGCCACAGACTTAACATATAGTGGGGCATCAGGCTGTCCCCCACAATCGCTGACCCATTCCTTCCTCTTATGTGTGTTCTTTGCTATTATTGACCATTTTGCCACCACACAAGCGACAGGTTCCAAAATATTTCCATCGTTAAATCTCGCTAAGTGGATTGCGTGGCAAGAATAAGCATGCAACCTAGCAAGATTTACCGATAATATAAAATTTTGAGGATGCATGATTACCAAAATGTGCTTGGAGGTCAGCTAAATTTGCATGGATATCCACAATATAACAGCTTGGCAACTCATAATATCACTTGTAGGAGCTAGACATACCTTGAAAATAAGTTTTATGTGAGTGACATTCAAATCTTCTACTCGTGTTGTCACTGTTTTTTTTTAGGCCTGTATTATCGCTCAGCTGGTCTTATTCACATAACACTGGTGTGTATTCTGTTGTATTATTTTATTCCATGTCTGTAGTTTATTTCCTGTCAATTTCAAGTGTTGTCAATCTGTATTTTTGCTCGTTTTCACTTTTTATATTGGGCTCTGCTGAACACCTTCGTTCTTTTAGCAGTCTGGTTTGCTTTGCCAGGTAATTTGTGTCAAATTTCTTGTCCCTCTGTAGGAAATTTGCAGTCTTTTCTGTTTCCCTAGTGTTTTTCTAACATTTTCACTGCTTA
The DNA here is from genome assembly GCA_932294295.1 of Alitta virens. NCBI lineage: Eukaryota > Metazoa > Annelida > Polychaeta > Phyllodocida > Nereididae > Alitta > Alitta virens. The sequence continues at coordinate 3,461,425 of OW028579.1, read as the reverse complement.
TTTCTGCAATTTGTGTCTGTTCTGGTGTTTGGACATTTGTTTGACAGCTTGCCTAGACACACAGTGCTATTATGTGCTATTTTGTCAGAAGTCCTGCTAATATGTTCCTTTCACTGTCTGTTGGTTTCAGCCAGTTATAGTGATTATTTGGTGGTTTTGCTCTCATCATTTCCCCCAATATTCAGTTTTATTTTGCGACTGTCATTAGTTCATATTTGTTCTTAATGCTTGATATTATTGGTTGCTATTGGTTCTGTTTCTTGATCTTCCACTTTATTTACATGTACATTACAATAACAGCACTATACCTATTGGTGCTTTGCCAAAAAAATGCTATTTTCACACTGAGGGCTCTACATGCATTGCATGCTATTTTTATATCTCCAGTTCAGAATCAAGCAATCCCATTTATGGTACAACTCGCAACCCACACCATCCCAATAGAAGTCCTGGAGGATCATCCAGTGGTGAAGGTCAGTGAATGTCATAAAAAGGTCACTTAACTGTCACGGTTAAATACCTAGGAACGTTAAGCTTGCCATTTAGATATCAGCAAGGTAGACAATATATTGTTGTGTGTTATACTTTTAACTGATTGATCAATTGTTATTAGTTTAAGTTTTTCCATAATTTTCGCTAAATGACTGATGACACTAATGGGTCTGTAGTTACTGGGATCATCTATACTGCCTTAACCTAATTATAATGAGGCAAGAACCATGCATTTTCCATGCATTTGGATAAACGCATGGAAAACGCACGTAGCACATTTGGCCATATATGACCTCAAACGACTCCCTAAAAGTAGCTTTGATGGACCTATATATGAAGTCGTAGGTTTAAGAAAATAGTTGACTTAAAATGTTTTTTTTTGCATTCCCCAACTTCGCATGATGCCTTCAGATTCACTTGTCAAGATGCATTTGATGCTTCTCGATCATAAAGCCAAATTATTGACGAATTTGCTATTAATAGTAATATAACATGCTGGATACAGAACCTATGTCAATCTTATTAGGGCATAATAGATGAAAAGAAAACCATGACAACTTTCAATCTCAAAGGATCGCCAAATTACTTTGCTTGTTCAATTAGTTTTTATTCCATTGCAGAACTGTTTACAAATACATGCAACTCCAGGGCAAACTTAAGGTAGGAAAAACTTTTACAAGATAAAAATTCACTGACAGTGGGTTTATTTGATTTACTACATTATACTGCAGCACCTATACACATCCGTTGAGGTATTTATGTAAATTAATATAAAATATATTCATTTGGTTTTCATTTACCAATCCAGGAATACCAATGCAAAGTGACAGAAGCATGGATGGAAGCATAATTGGATGCTGTACTCTCTCCACCCCTTCCAGACCCTGCCTTGCCTATCAGAAATCCTGAACATTCCTTTTGTAAGTCCAACAAAGTGTCCAGAAATTGCAAAAAAAAAATTGCTATGACTTCGCATAACTTTCCATGAGAAATATGTAAAGTGACTGAGCATCAAATATTGGCAAACTAATTGCTAAATGTTGGCTTAATGTTGCTCAAATGTTGGCACAATGTTGACCCAGTCTAAAGTACCATGGCTAGAACCTCAAAAAACTTTTGTTTAGGGTCTACACTTTCATATGACAATATTGAGTTTCATGCACTCTCGTTCCTGAATCGACATATTTACACTTTTTTTCTGCAGCAGAAAAAACAAAAACTAACAATCAGTATCAACCTCGTTCTTTCTACTCCACAGGTGGTCTAGGCTACATGATGATCTACAATGTCCTTGATTACCCAGCCGGAGTTGTCCGGATGACTAAACAGACAGCTGAGGACATTGTTGCTTTCAAATATTACAAGCCAAATGAGAGTTTAAGCTGCAAGAAGAAATTAAAGAGGTAATGTTAAAGTTTTAAGATGGATGGCAGGCTCACTGAATACAGCAGTTACACTCAACGGGAGAAGTGGTTTGATTTATGTGGGATTGAGAGTAATTTCTTGAACTCGTCTGGACAGCACTTGGCTTGCGAGGATGCTTAGACTGTGCAACCATTTAATGACTTAATTTGCAGGGTTTATAAACTTTAAGTTGTCTTGCTGTACAGCTCAAGGTAGCTCAAAATTGACAAGCCAGTTTCATTAGTTTGGAGACACACATGAAAAGATTTTCATTGACTCAATGTGAGCTAACTTATCCAATGATATAATATACTTACCACATTAAACGTGATGTACTGGCGTTAGCAGACACAAACAGCGGTAATTAATTAATGTGTACAGACTAGAAAAATTGTCATATCATCATTATAAACCAACATCTACCTCTGGCCGCTGGTTATATAAATTCAGAGCTTTTCCATAAGCAATAAAATATTAAGACATTGCAACACAGTTGAGTGAGGTTCTGGTGTTATATTTTACACCAATGCATGTACTTTTATATATTTTTTATATTAGCATCAATGTTTAACAGAAATAAATGATTCAAATACATAACAAACTTAATGCATCTGATCTTTCCAATGTTAATTTTCTGCCCTTATTGCTTGTCATCATCAAGGCCACTTGTTATGGTCACATGATCACAATGACAGTGGACACTGACAAAACCATCTGCTGATCAAGTGATTTAGTTGTGTATCTATTAAAAACATGTATAATCATTTTTTTACTACTAGTAGATGATTTTGTTTCTGCTTCAAATGACTATTGAATAGAAGTCTGAGTCTTTTGACCAAAGATCTGTATAATTTGACATCTTATTATTTCAGATGGTAAGCCAAGTAGAGGGTTTGCCTGTGGGCGTCATGGTTGCATCACTCTGATGGCAAGATGAAAAATGTCTTCGAGTAATGAAAGCTGTGGAGAAAGCTGCTGACTTTATTGTCCAATAAATGCAAGCATAAAGAACATTTCCTGAAAGAAAGAAAAAGAAAAAAAGAAGCATTTCTTAATGTCAGAATCTACATAATTATTACAGTGAAAGTCTAAGACTACTGAAATGAATAATTTATTCAATCATACATAATGTAATTCATCAATAACTCTTGGAATGAGATAAAATGTTATTACTATTACTATTATCATTACTACTACCACTACTACTACTACTGCTACTGCTACTGCTACTGCTGCTACTGCTACTACCACTACTACTACTACTACTACTACTACTACTACTACTGCTACTGCTACTGCTACTGCTGCTACTGCTACTACCACTACTACTACTAATACTACACCACAGAGACATCCTACTTATTGCCAAAATAAAAATGTGTCAGCATTTAAATCAAGATCTTTGTTTCTTTAGGTAATTTCAAACGAAATGTCTCTGTGGATGAGACACACGCTAAAAATGATACGCACGCTAAAAATGCACATCTCAAAAACCAACCTGATCTCTCCTCATCTGTATCAAACTCAAAGAATGCTAGTAGCTATCGAAAAATTAGTATATGGAATGCCTAAAGTTTGAAAAAAAAGTCTGATATTGTCATAGATTATAGGGCTGAGCATGATCTTGATGTTTTGTTATTTACCGAATGTTGGCTTAAACAGAGTGATAATACTGCAATTGGTCTGTTGGAAAATCATGGTGAATACAGATTAATAACCAAACCAAGAGAGGACAGGACAGGTGGGGGCGTTGGGTGCCTGTACAAATCGCATATTAATATCAGCAAATTGGTAACTATGCCAACTAATACTTTTGAACATCTGGCCCTGAATCTCAACACTGGTGGGCATATCCTCACCATCTTACTTATATACAGCCCTGAGTCAACACAAATGAACAAATATAAGATGTCTGACTTTTTCGATGAATTTACTGAATTCATTTCACTCTACCACAGTGGTAAAAATGATTTAGTTATCACAGGCGACTTTAATATCCATATGAACAAACCTGATGCAATTAATACAAAAAAGTTTTCAGAAATACTCGATATGTTTCAAGTAACTCAGCATATATATGGGTCCACTCACCTTGCTGGCAATACTCTTGACCTCATTATAACCAGAAGTGAAAGTAGCATTCTTAAGACCTACAGTGTGGACGAATTGATTTCTGATCACAATTCCATTCTCTTTGATCTTAACACTTCAAAACCACGACACAATCAGAAACTAATCAAGTTCAGAAAAACGAGAAACATCAATCTTGATAATCTAAGAAAGGACCTGAAGCATTTACTCTCCAGACAAACTAAACGTAACAAAAATGGTATAAAAAACTTAAGGATCTTATTTCACTTTATGAAGCATCAGAAAAGGTCCTAAACAAACATGCACCACTGATGGAAAAGACTATCACTATTAGGAAACCAACACCCTGGAACAATGATGATATAAAAGGGGCAAAAGTTGCTAAGAGAAAAGCTGAAAAAAAATGGTGAAAAAATAAAAATTCAATAAATCTTGCAATCTTTAAAGAAAAAAGGAATCATTACAATGCATTACTAAATGACCTGAGAGCAAAAGATCTTGCTAATAGCGTTAGAATGAACAAGGGTAATTCCAGGGCAATGTTTGAAATTGTCAATTCTGCCCTGAATCGAAAGCAAGATCTGTCATTCCCAAATACTGACAATCTGGCTCTAGCATCCGAATTCTCATACTTTTTGAAAGTAAAATAGATACAATAAGATCAAAACTTGATAATTGTAATGGTGAAACTGTCAATGATCCAAATTCCTTTAATGGACAACCTTTGACTAAATTTACCAAAGTAACTATGGAAGATGTTCATAAAATCATAAAAATATGGCTCCAAAGCACTCCAAACTTGATCCCCTGCCAACCTGGTTAGTCAAAGAATGTCTAGATGAATTCCTGCCAATTATCACAGCAATAGTCAATAATTCTTTGGAGTCCGGATCTATGCCTGACTCACTAAAACATGCAGTTATCAAACCTCTTCTAAAAAAACCAGGTCTTGAGCTTAACAAAAAGAATTATAGACCAATATCTAACCTTAAGTTTCTAAGTAAAGTAGTTGAAAGCGCAGTTATTCAACAATTTTCTAAACACCTGGCAGACAATCTTCACGATCTCA